>CM077082.1:191499335-191575369 GCA_039513925.1 Platanthera zijinensis
GACTTGTACGGGCGTGCAAGTGTGATGTGCTAAAGCATACCCTTTTGAATTGTATATAAATGCTGACCATTGCTTTGTTTGCCACTGCTTGGTGGATCTTTTGCGTGCAGGTAAAGAAGGGCCAAGCAGGAATGAGGGTGGAAGACCCTAAGCTGCTGTTGCTGCTGAGTGCTAGCCCTCGAAGGCTATTTTTGTACCTTGTGTAAGAACTCATGTGTGGCCGGCCTGCGTGCCGATGTATGGAAGATACCTTCTTGTATAAAGAGAAACACTTGTAATAGGCCATAAGGCCGTACTTGTGGTTTTATATTATGGCATGTTTGGTTTAGCTGTGGACTTCTGTGTTGATGTTTGAGTTTATTCTTGCAACACTTTAATCTTCCGCTAGAATGCTCTGTGATAGGATGCGTATTTGGTATTACTTAGTAACGTCTCCGCCTGTTTGTAAGACATGGTGTGTGGCAAAACTCTCTAGCTATGGAGGACTTTAACACAAGTCCTACTGCTCAGGCTATGGAGGTTAGCCCTAAAACTCAGAGAGCAAAACTCTCCTACTTCAGGCAATCAACCCTACCTTAGGCATACATGCCCTACACTCAGCCTTTATAAATCAGTCTTACAACTCAGATCCAAAAGGATCCTATAGAAAGGAATGGGTTTTGTTGGTGTTGATTTGACACCATAGAAATTTCTCTGTGTCTGCTTCTTGAACTGAGATAAATTCAGCCCTACCTTCTTCTCAGCAACAAGATAACTGATCTTCAATAAGATGCTGCTTGTGTTGGTAGTTACTCAGAGACAAGGTCTCTGAACTTTCTTTTTTTATGCTCTTCAATCAGCTAACTTTGACTGTAGAAATTTGAATGTACTGCTTAGTATTCTTTCTCATAAAGCTTTTTTGATCTTGCTATAGCTTGTGAAGATTGTTACAACTAACTCACTAGAACTTTTAGTTTAGCTGGTTTAACTTCCTGCTTCAAGCTCGACAATAATGGCAAGGAGGAAGACGAAGTCCAACCGCTACTTTCGAAATGAGTAAACCCTAAAAGTTAAGTTCCATCTCCTGATCTTGTCCCTTTTATCTTCCGCCATTCAATGACTATTTTCACTGTAGGGCTCACCTATAGTTGTTGGCTGCAACTTGCTTTAACAGTAAAAGACGTACAATAGGTCTTTGGTACCATTTGTTGCATACTGTAGCTTTCTCGTAACTAATTTGAATTATGTTAACTTTTGTTGACTTTTGCTGACGTCAGCGTCTGTGGACTTAGCCATATTCTCAGTTTCATCCTAGGCGTTGAGTGTGTTGAGTGAAATGGCTTCACTCAATGAATCTGGACTTAGCCAATTTCTTCTGCAATCCCTGACATTGAGTGCATTGAGTGAGCTTTCATCACTCAACGCTTATGGACTTAGCTATTTCACTGACTGCCTGCCTTTATTCTGTGCAGTTGAGTGAACTGGCTCCACTTAATGCTTTTGTACTTAGGCACAACTTTCTTTATGAATGCGTTGAGTGAGTCTTCATCACTCAACGCTTCTGCCTTTGCCCGACTTCTTGTTGATGAGGCGTTGAGTGAACTGCCTTCACTCAACGCTTCTGTACTTAGCCAATTTTCTTAATGAGCTTGCGTTGAGTGAACTGCACTCACTCAATGCATATGGACTTAGACAAATTTTCCTGTCTATCTCTCTTTAGGCTTTGCTTGATCATTGCTATGTCATCGCCTTCTTCTTTGGCATTGAGTGAGCTGTCCTTACTCAACGATTCTTGACTTTGCCAGAATTCTTGGCAGAATCATCAACTACTTGAGCTTGACTCAACGCTTCTTTCATCGGGCATTGAGTGAGCTGTCCTCACTCAATGATTGTGGACTTAGTCGATTTTTTAGCTTGCCAATGCTGAGGCTTTGACAAACTGTGATGTATACGATGCCTTTTGATATATTGCATTGAGTGAACTGTCTTCACTCAACTCTTGTGGACTTAGATGATTTTCAGTCTTTCCAGCATCCTTCCTTGGCATCTGGCGTTGAGTGAACTGGCTTCACTCAACGCATGTGGACTTAGATAGATTTCTATCTCTCCACCTTTCTACCTTGTGACCACCTGTCACAACCCCTTACAAAAACTGTCTAAGCCCTTTCCAAGGAACATCCTACACATGATGAGCTTGAACAACATCAAATACAACTATTCTCTTAGTGTTGACGGTGATGCCTCTTCAAATCAAATCTATGGAACATTGAGGGCAATATTCCCAACAATCTCCCTCTATTTCAAGACGGAAGAACACCCAGCAATACTAAGAAGCATTTTCTCATAATGTGTATAAATTTAAAAGTTGTTATAAGCCTTCTCATACCACTTGAAAATTTGAAGTAACTTACAGAACTGCTCACCACTTAACATTTAAGTGGGGGACTTTCCTCTAACCACTTGAACTGACAGGTGCCTGAAGTGCTTTTCCTCTCCTCTTTAAAGCCTGCAAAATCTGCATCTGAATAGCCTGTTAGTTCAAAATCCCTATTTCTAGGGTACCATAGGCCAAGATTTGGTGTGGCCTTAAGATAACTCAAAATCCTCTTAGAGCAGAGTAGTGAGATTCTTTAGGGCTAGCCTGATACCTAGCAAAAACACATGTAGCATGCATTATGTATGACCTACTTATAGTAAGATATAGAAGAGTGCCAATTATCCCTCTTTACAAAGTTTCATCTATAGGTTTCCCTGCCTCATCTTTGCCTATAGGCATACTTGACCCCATATGAGTTTTCAGGGTGGAGGCATTCTCCATACCAAACTTTTTGATCAACTCCCTAGTGAACTTAAACTGGGATATGGATAATCCATCTTAAGTCTATCTTACTTGGAGGATCAAGAAGAACTTAAGTTCACCCATACTACTCATCTCAAACTTTTCTTGCATAAGTTTAGCAAACTTCCTGCAAAAGTTGTCATCAGTAGATCCAAAGATTATGTCATCTACATAAATTTGGACTAGGATTATCTTGCCCTTAGATTTCCTTAGGAATATGGTCTTGTATATCTTCTCCCTTGAGAATTTGTTCAGAATGAGGAAGCTAGATAATGTCTCATACCATGCTCTTGGTGCTTACTTCAACCTATATAGAGCTTTCCTAAGTTTATAAATAGAATCAAGTGAGTTAGCAACAACAAAACATGGAGGCTATTTAACATAGACTTCTTCCTTTAAGTCACCATTCAGGAAGTTTGACTTCACATCCATCTGGTAGACTTTAAATTCTTTCAATGCAACATATTTAAGGAAGAGTCTGATGGCTTCCAATCTTGCTACAGGGGCAAAGGTTTGATCAAAGTCAATACCTCTTCTTGTCTGTACCCCTTAGCTACTAGCCTAGCCTTGTTCTTGATTATAATGTTATTTTCATCAAGTTTATTTATGTAGATCCACTTGACTCCAATGACATTATGTCTTTGTGGTCTGGGAACCAGCTTCCAGACCTTACACCTCTTAAACTAGTTCAATTCCACTTGCATTAGTACAATCAAGAACTGATCTATGTTGGCCTGTTCAAATCTCTTGGGCTCCACTTGTGATAGGAAACTTGCATACATTGCTTTATTAAGGCTCTTGCTTCTTTTCACCACTCCTTGGTTTGCATCACCAATAATATGGTGTCTTGGATGATCTCTTAGATGCTTGATAGCTGGAGGCAAAGTTCTTTCAACATTAGTAAAAAAAACCCGTATTCGATGAGTGGGTTCACCCCAAGGACCGTTGCAGGTGCAAGCTACATCCCTTGACGAACCACAACGGACAAACGACACCAAATTGTTCACACTCGTTCTAATTCTACGCTCACATAATTTAAACACAGCACACCCAATTTTGCAATAATATCAATCTAATGCTAATGCACGAGTTTGCTACACCCTTAGAGTTCAAATAGAGGCGATGAACCAATATTCTCTCAAGCGAAATGGATCGACCCGATCCGTTCGAGCTTGTGATGTACCAAAAGAGATCTACCGAAAATAAACGATATGGAAATGGTAGATCTCTCCAAATAAAAAGAAAATGAGGTCTGCCAATCCTCACGAACTTAAATAGATCAAAAGAAAACACAAAAAAATTGTTCGGATCAAAACCACGACAAAATCAAAGTTTCGCAAGCAACGCTAAAGAAAACCACAACAAGAATGAATCTAATAGGGAAACACTCAAAGGTAGAAATTTTTTTACCCCAATCGGAATGGATGATTCCGATTTTAAAAAAATTGGTTCGCTCTTCTACGGTTCCGCTGTAGTTACGCCGAACGGATAGAAACTCATCCGCTTTCCTTGCTTCATGTCGAAGCAAGTTCGTCGTCGCCGGAGTTGTGATCCTTGGCTTAAACCCACCAAGATGGAAAGTTCTTGGTTAGTCGAACCCTAGGAGGGAAATCTTGTTGTGGCCGAATGTAAGACCCCCCTCCCGGAACACATAACACGGCACGAGAGGGGTCTTATGCCTAGAACAGCTGCCTTGCGGTAACACTAACACTCGGGCTAGCCTGTACCACAAGACGCCTATTCTGCCGGCTACAACAAATATCAACATATAGATGCCAACCCAACCATAGTAACATGAAAGTCAAATCCACACCAAGCATATGTCCATAACATCATAAATAAAGAAGCTACAGCAAGCTTCTAATATCAGAGTACGAGAACAGAATTGCCCCGAAGGGCTACAACAAAATCTCTCTCTCACTCACATCTGTAACCGACGGTAGCGACGGTACCGTCCCTTCAGGCCCTGTCACCCTGGCCTGGATGTCCGGCTGCATATCCTGCTGCTCCACCTGCGGGGTTTCCTCCTAAAAAGGAAGACGTAGAAACCGTTAGTTATAAAGACTAAGTGGCTTCACATCCACTCCCCCGACGACTCCTCGGCACCGTGCGGAGAAAGGAACAAGTACAATAAATATATATCAGTAGTACAAGCAGGTGAAATATGTATACATATCATAAATAGCAATAGTAAGAGTATACAAATGAACAACCTCTTAATTTACAATTCTACCAACTACAGCAGCAAGAGAGTATAATATAATAACAGTAAGTAACTCAACTTATATGGATGCCCATACAAGCATATAAGTTGAGGGTCGTTCAGCAGAAAGTAACTCATCGTATAGGAGTGCCCATACAAACTTATACGATGAGGGTCTTGTGTATATAATGAAGTGCAATGCTATGTATGCAATGCTATAACACACCCATGATCAAGCACATGCAATCGCTATGTCGACACAGACTTATAGTTCCCACTATTCAAGCAGGTAGCTAACCTCTCAGGCATCAACCGTCGTGGCCAAACGGTGACAGTAGAGCAGGCATCTCCATTACTAGGCTGGTCTCCACACTAACTGGCCTAGGCCTCCATACGCCTCAATGTTAAGAACACAACAACGGACCTCACATGCGTACTACGGCTCAGCGGGTTCTTGAAAGTCCACCTAGTGTCAACTACCTTCACCTATGGGGGGGGGAATAGGTGTCTAGTAGCGTATTTGTGGAATTAAATTTGTACCAGCACAAGAAAACAAAACAACACAGCACAGAAAGGACACAAGCAATTTATAGTGGTTCCCCGATTTGGGTACGTCCACTTTCCCCCTTCGACCTATCTCCCATCTAGGGACGACTCGGTCACTTCACCAACAGGATTGAAATCCAATCCTTGCACTATCGGAAGGAACCCTTCCACACGTAGGAGTCAACACTCCTACAATACCGGTTGCACCCAACCCAACAACTAGGAACCAAATGTTCCTTTACAATGAAAAAGAAATTGGAGTGTATAAGAAATACAAACAACTTGAAGATCTAGGTGTCCCTTTTCGTTAGAGTACTTGTTCTTGTAGGCAACGAAAAGTCCACAACCCTTGATCTTTCTTGGAGAAAATCTCCCCGAGACCGGCGGCGGCAAAGGGCGACGGCAAGGCTCTCGGTGTTGGCGGCGGCAACTGAAAACAGCAGCGATGCTCTGAGATTCAATCTTCTTAGCGAAGTCGGCAAGGTCTTCCAACGGTCACACTAGGATCGACCGTCTGGATCGATTCGGACGGGGATGGATTTACTTATCTCAAATCAAGAGACAAAAGATCTCTGGTTAGACGCGTGAGATGCTGTGCAAGACTTGGCTTCTATCACCGTGGTTCTAGAGGAGATCGAGATCAGCTACGGTGACAACTGCATGAGCGGCGGCGACGGAGGCAGAGCTGGTTCGCGATTTTAGGGTTAGTCGGCGGCTCGGCTTTCGTATTCTGTATGTCTCGCTCTTACTGTACACAAATACCTGTGTATTTATACAATAGGTCATGGAGATGACCGTTGTGGGCCCCACCAAAGCAAAGACCAAAGTCCGGTTCAAATAGTTGCAGGTAACATGGACCGGTCCAGGAATTCGGAAAAATCGCCCAAGGCAAAATCGGCGAGAATCGTAGGTGATTCTCGATGAATCGGCGAGAATCACTTACGATTCTCGCCGAATTCTACTTGGCGAATTCTGGCTGCACAGGTTATAGAGGCCGGGGAGAATCGGCGAGAATCACATTTGATTCTCGCCGAATCGTCGAGAATCACATTTGATTCTCGCCGAATCGTCGAGAATGCAAAGTCATTCTCGACGAATCGCCGATAATGTCTTAGTGATTCTCGACGATTCTGCCTTAGAGAATTTTCTGACTGCGTCGAGACAGCCGGCCCAACCCGGCGAGAATCATCTAGTGATTCTCGACGACTCATTGAGAATCACTAGTGATTCTCGACAAATCGGCGAGAATCACTTAGTGATTCTCGACGATTTACACTTAGACGATTCTCGTCTTTCAACCCGTGAGCTGGTCTTTGGCCCATCCTTGCTCCTTGTCTGCTCTTGCTTTATCATAGCCCTGTACTTGAAATTAAGCACACCCCAATAGAGAGAGTACACATAAGCCAACACACTGATCTGCTCAACGAGGGATTACGTTGCACAGACCCGTGTATATTGACCTACTACACCCTGACATTGGTGTGTACTTAGCAATGAATAGCTGCAAGCACAACTAGAAGAAATTCATCAAATACAAAGTGAATTCACCTTAGCTTGTTCAGGGGCTTCTTCAAATCAGGTACATTGTGGATACAATACCCAACAATCTCCTCCTATTTGAAGAAGCCTAAACCCTACAAGCTTAGGTGAATACAACGGCTTGGAAGAACAGAACTTAAAATAAAAAGTTGAAATTCCATACCGTTATCTTTAGAGTTTGTGGAGCTATCACCTTAGTACCTTAGCCGAGAGGGTAATGGTAATCTCCCCCTTTTCGGCTTCTGCAAATCGGGGACTGAAGCATGAGACACCATGCTACCCCTCAGTTCTTGTACCTTTGCTTTCACTAAATTCCTGGCAGAGGCTCCCCCTAGATGCATGAGCCTTGAGCTTCTGTAGTCTTCATTCCTCGTAGTTTAGCATCCCCAATTCAGTTTTGAACATACTGAACTTGGCCTCGTCAAGGGGCTTTGTGAAAATGTCTGCAATCTGCTTGTTAGTGGGAACATAGCAGAGAGAGATGTCCTTGTTCTCCACGTGCTCCCGAATGAAATGATAACGCACTTCAATATGCTTCATTCTGCTGTGCAATACCGGATTGTTGGCAATAGCAATTGCACTGGAGGAGTCGCAGTACATAGGTACTTCCTTGAACTGGAGATCATAGTCTGCTAACTGATTTCTGATCCATAGAAGTTGTGTGCAATAGCTCCCAACCGAAATGTTTTCTGATTCCGCTGTGGAGGTTGCAACACAATTCTGCTTCTTGCTATTCCAAGAGATGAGCCTTCTTCCGAGGAATTGATACGTCCTGGAGGTGCTTTTCCTGTCATCCCTACTTCCTGCAAAATTAGCATCTGAAAAACCTATTAGCTTGACATCATTGCTTCTCGGGTACCATAAGCCAAGATTAGGGGTACCTTTAAGGTATCTAAGAATTCGCTTTGCAGTGACATAATGAGATTCCTTAGTGTTCACCTGATATCTGGCACAAACACATGTGGAGAACATGATATCCGGTCGACTCGCAGTAAGATAGAGCAGAGATCCAATGATGCTTCTGTATTTGGTTTCATCAAAAGGTTTCCCTTTCTCATCCTTATCCAGAGACATGGTGGATCCCATTGGAGTCCTCATAGAGGTTGCATTCTCCATTCCGAATTTCTTGAGGAGTTCATTTGTGAACTTCGTCTGAGAAATGAAGATTCCTTCCTCAGACTGTTTCACTTGAAGTCCCAAGAAATACTTCAGCTCTCCCATACTGCTCATTTCAAACTTTCCTTGCATAAGTTTGGAAAACTTTTTGCAAAGATTGTTGTCCGTTGAGCCGAATATAATGTCATCAACATAGATTTGCACCAGCAAAATCTTGCCTTTGACTTCCCTGAGAAACAATGTCTTGTCTATTTTTCCTCTAGAGAACTTCTTCTCAAGAAGAAAACTAGACAATGTCTCATACCAAGCTCGAGGAGCTTGTTTTAAGCCATATAGTGCTTTATTAAGAAAATATACATGATTAGGATAAGTAGGATTGACAAAACCTGGAGGTTGAGTGACGTATACTTCCTCTTTCAAGTCTCCATTCAAGAAAGTCGATTTCAGGTCCATTTGATAGACAGTGAATCCTTTGTGCGAAGCATATGCCAGGAACAATCTGATGGCCTCGAGCCTTGCCACTGGTGCAAAGGTCTGGTCGAAGTCAATCCCCTCCTCCTGTCGGTAACCTTGAGCCACTAGCCTGGCCTTGTTCTTTTTGATGACACTATGTTTATCCAGTTTGTTTCTGAAGATCCACTTGGTGCCAATCACATTCTGCTTTTGTGGTCTGGGCACCAACGTCCAAACGTTGCATCGATAGAATTGATGCAATTCATCTTGCATGGCCAAAATCAATGCAGCATCTTTGTTCGCCTCGTCGAACTTCTTTGGCTCAACCTGTGACAGGAAGCTAAGATGCAAAATCTCGTTAATAGTACCTCTTCGAGTTCTGACCCCGTCACGAGGATCTCCGATGATCTGATCTCTAGGATGATCTCTCACGTGTCTGAGCTCTAAAAGCCTGGCGTCAGGAGCTACGACTACTTCTTGGGCATCTCCTTCTTTAAAGAATTTGCTCCATTTTGATCTTCAACTTCTTCGATCGGCGTTGATGTGGAGACCTTGACATAATTTGGAGTTGCATCTTTCTTGGGCTCATCCAGTTGTAACTTTTTGAGTCTGGCACCTGGTGTCTACTAATCGTGAAGAAAATAAAAGCAACCGAACTAGCAATCCATCTAGGCAAGTATACCTATCGAATTGTAGCTAGGGGACACAAGTGTCGTATTGAAATCCGGGTACTGCTGAATACACTTACTCACACGAAGACTATTATTTTATCAAAGGAAAATCTTGAGGGCTAAAAAGGAACTTGCAATTAAGAAAGGAAATATAGTTAATCGCTAGAAAGAGAACCACTGCATTAAGTTAAAGAACTATTAGAGGCGATTACGATAAAGTGTTAAAGAACTACGACAAAGGGATGGAAATGTACTCGATCAAGAATCACCTCGGCCAGAGTAATAAAGAAATGCGATAAAAGCCTAAACTTAATAGGGAAAAGTTTCTTGACCGTGGAGGTTCCTTAAGCTTAAACACGCTTCTCTCGAAGTCGTGTCCGACTGAGTTTAGGAAGGTCCGACCGACTTTCGTCTGAATCAAAGGCCTAAAGCTCGCTTTAGGCGGTGAACCCCACTATTAGATTTTACTCCAATCTGGGGGATTTGAATGTCTGCCTCTCTCGAGGGGTGCATACAAATCCCTTTCCTCTTGAGTGCTCACTTCAAACTATCGGCCTTTCGGCTTGCCAAGTATGGAAGCTAAGGCGGAGAGTATACATCGATGATATATCTCCAACCCAAAAGAATTCAAGAGCAATTCAAGATTAAACCCCTAAAAAGGAAAGGTAAAATTAAAGCATCATAACTTAATCACTCAAACCTCAGATCATCAAGATCGAGTACAAGGAGGATTTAGTTATTCATGGTATAGAAAATGAAGATCATATTAATAGTATGGAAAATAACACCGAGTAGAAGGGAAAGAGAATAGCGAACTATTTTATTTCGTAATGTGGAGGAATCACAAGTAGGGCACACAGATACTATAAGAACACATTCTACAATGATTACAAATGTTGTAAAAAGGAAGTACAGAAATACGAAAAAGGCTTGCATGAAAAGAAACTCAATTACTTGAAGTAAAAAAAAGAAGAGACAAGCTTAAGACATAAACACTAAAATAGCAGCACTTCTTCTTCTCTAATCTCTCTCCACCACCCCCAAAAACACTAGAAGATGATCCCTATTTATAGAATTTTTTCGGGCTGGGTCACGCCCTATGACACGCCCATGGAGGGCGTGACCATAGGGCGTGTCTGATTCGGTGTGACATCTGGAGCGTTGGCATTTAATTCTGGCGTGGTTGTTGAGTTACACGCCCATCGAACACGCCCCTGGAGGGCGTGACCATGGGGCGTGTCGGATTCTGTGCGTTGAAATTGAGCTCGGTACTGACTTCTCGGGACTTGGCGGGTCACGCCTGTCAGACACGCCCCTAGAGGGCGTGTCAGTAGGCGTGTCAGTGGGCATGACAACTAGTTTCTGGCGGAGATTGACTTCGGACCGGCGGCTTCATTCCACTAGGTTACACGCCCTTGGTACACGCCCTAGGAGGGTGTGACCATGGGGCGTGTAACAGCAAAACTTGTAAAATCCTGCAAAAATAAGGGAAGATGTTAGTGACAATAATATATACAAAAAAAGGTCAAAATATAAGCATACAAGACATGCTTCGTAAATTGAAAGCTAGAAAATACCATTACGAAACGGACTATCAGCATACAACAACATAAAATTATAATAATACTTAGAAATTTAAGCTACTAAATTACCCAAAAAAGGATGACTAAAAAGTAGTCATCAAACACCCCCATGCTTAGACATTTGCTTGCCCTCAAGCAAATAAAAAATGAAAACTAGGGAAGGAAATAGAAAATAAACAAAGCTAATTTAGGTTTCATAATTAAGAAAAACAAAACATGGAAAATTAAACTATCCTAGTATTCATATTATCAACTAGTGGGGTGAGAAGTGCACAATAGAAGATTTGAAAGGGAAAGCCTAAAAATCTCATTAAAACATAAGAGAAGTCTACTAATTTCTAAATCTTAAAAACAAGGCATCCAAAATAAATGAAAATAAGGAAAACAAAAGTAGAAGTTCTAAATAAACGGCGCATTAACAAACTACTAGGTTGCTAGATAAACATTAACCCTAAAACACTCCAAGATAACCTCCAAAGCAATCCATCAATGATGGTGGCCATAGGCTTGTACGTTCACACTTTCTCCACTACGCGAAATTAAGTTCTAAGATCATTAGGACTTCTACTAGGCATTAAACTTGGCTTAGGTAAATAATTAGGAAGTGGATTCAAAGGTAAACATGAAGGTTTTAGGCACTAAACCAAGATGAGCTCAAAAATAACCAAAAACATAAAAATTGAGAAATAACAAGTATGTCATTTCTCCAATATGAAACTACAAAAACAAGGCCATGAAAATTTTTCTTTTCTAAACTTGGCCAACCATAAACTTTTTGCATTCATTTTTTTCTTTTTGATTTGGTAATGATATTTTTTTTTCACTTTTTGAATAACAATCGATAAGGAAACTCCAAAAATAAGCTTTATAATTGTCCTTTTCATTTCCAAAATAATATAATACCCCTCCCACAAAAATAATTTTTAAGCTCAAGGTTATAGTGCAAAAATTAGGACGGGCATTTGGCTTTGGTGAACAAGATGAAATGAAAGGTGGAGCTAAAAATAATGAAAATAAGGAAAAGGCCCAAAATTGTTTTGCAAGGGTTATGTTTTCGGTGGGCAAGAAAAGCTCAAACTATTCAAATGGTGGCCTAAATCATTTCTAAAGAACATAAAAAACGGCGCAAATGCTTCGAGAGTAGCTTGGTACAAGTTCTAGACACCAAGAAAGACTACCCCGCAAATGAAAAAGAACTAATGATACCTAGCAACCATTCGTAAGTAACTAACCGAATAAAAAGACATAACTACGTATTGCTAGCTTATAACTTAAAAACCGGATGCCTATATTTAAGAAAAAGAAACTAGTAGAACTAAACTATGTTAAAATGATAGGTTTAGAAAACCATTTTCAAAGTAATCTATATAGAACTACAAAAACCGCATGGGCCTACACTTCACTAGAAGCAACATGAAAATAATGATAGAAAATAATTTTAGGTTTTGTTTTTCAAATCGATTTTAAGCACAAAAATTTTTTGATCTTTTTGTTTTTCTAATTTTTTTGGGTTTTATATTTTATAGTTTTTTTGGATTTTTAGATTTAGACGACATAAAATTTTTATTTTTTTTTTTAAATAAGAAACAGAAAGAAAGGCAAAAAGAAACTAGACCCCCCCATGCTTAAATTCTTCATTGCCCTCAATGAAGAAAACATAAAGAAAAAGAAGGGGACTGAGAAGAAGAGAAAAAGAAAAATGCATAAAAATAAATAAGGAAAAGGAACAGGACTTCCCCGGGTTCGTGAGATGAAGGCGGATGTCGCTCCCCATGCTTGCTTTTTGGAGTACTTGATCGTCAGCAGGTATGACCTGATCCATCTGATATCAGCAACGGTGGAGCGGCGACCACGATCATGGACTTGATGTGCCTCCGGTAGGAAGAGCAAAAATAAAAGCAAAAAGAAATAGAGTCCATGGGTAGATTGCCCGATAATGTTTTTATTATTACAACCATTCAAATAAAAGAGTATAATAATAAGAAGTCCAAAAATAAAAGTAAACATGTCCATCACAGAAGAAAAAAAAATGTCCATCAGAAAGAATAATAACTAAGAATCAAAAAGAAGATTCTCCTTTGCAGGAGTCACAGAATCATTAGAGAAGTAGCGTTTGAGTCTATGGCCATTAACTTTGAAGTCCCCCTTATCGGGGTGTGAAAGTAGCACAGTGCCGTAAGGAAAAACATCCTTGACCGTGAATGGTCCGGACCATCGAGATTTAAGCTTTCCCGGGAAGAGACGTAAACGTGAATTAAAAAGAAGAACCTGATCGCCGGGTGTAAATGTTTTAGGGTGGCGCAGGTTCTTATCGTGATATAATTTTGTGCGTTCTTTATAAATTCGATTATTTTCATATGCATACGCTCTCCACTCATCGAGTTCATTTAATTGATGTTTTCTATGCTCGCCTACCGAATGCGGATCGAAATTGAAAAACTTTAATGCCCAATACGCTCGGTGCTCTACTTCTACCGGAAGGTGACACGACTTTCCATAGACCAATCGGAAAGGAGTACAACCGATGGCGGTCTTGTACGCTGTCCGATAAGCCCAAAGAGCATCGTCTAATTTTAGGGACCAATCCTTACGAGAAGTAGAAACAGTTTTTTCCAAAATTCTTTTTAGTTCGCGATTGACTACCTCGACCTGACCGTTAGTTTGGGGGTGATAAGCAGTTGACAATTTATGCGTGACACCATATTTTGTTAATGCTTTAGTGAGTTGGGTGTTGCAAAAATGGCTGCCCCTATCACTAACGATCGCTCGAGGGAATCCAAAGCGAGAAAACAATTTTTTTAGAAAATTGACAACAACACGAGCATCATTAGTTGGCAGAGCTTGGGCCTCTGCCCATCTAGAAACGTAATCTACCGCTACTAAAATATATTTATTACCTAAACTTGAAGGAAACGGGCCAACAAAGTCGATGCCCCACAAATCAAAAACCTCGCACTCGAGAAAATAGTTTTGTTCCATTTCATTTTTATGTGAGAGATTTCCAGTCCGCTGGCATCGATCACATCCACCCACAAAGGTTTGTGCATCTTTAAATATGCTTGGCCAATAGAAGCCAGCACTAAGAACTTTGTGGGCGGTGCGGTTTGCTTGATAATGCCCGCCAGTCGGACCTTCATGAACATGTTTTAAAATTTGGTGACCCTCTTCCTGCGAAACACATCTCCTTACCACCTGGTCCGCACAAATGCGAAATAGAAATGGGTCTTCCCAAAAATAATACTTCAACTCCGAAAAGAATTTCTTCTTTTGGTGAGTGGAGTATTCTTTTGGAAGGACCCGGGCCACAAGATAATTGGCCAGATCGGCAAACCAGGGGGTAGGAGATGAGGAAATATTAAAAAGGCGTTCATCCGGAAAAGAGTCATTTATAGAAGTTTCATTTAAAAAATCAAGTTTGGGATTTTCAAGATGCGAGAGATGATCAGCTGCTAAGTTTTCCGCTCCTTTCTTATCCCGAATCTCCAAGTCGAATTCTTGAAGTAAGAGGATCCAACGGATAAGACGCGGCTTGGCATCCGGTTTAGAAAGGAGGTATTTCAAAGCGGAGTGATCCGTGAAAACAATAACTTTAGAAAGAGTGACATACGGTCGGAATTTATCAAAAGCGAAAATAACTGCTAAGAGCTCTTTCTCCGTCGTAGTGTAGTTTTCTTGCGCAGAAGTGAGAGTTTTACTAGCGTAGAAAATCGGATGAAAGTTCTTAGCAATTCGTTGACCTAAAACTGCACCGACCGCATGATTACTCGCATCACACATAATTTCGAATGGTAAATCCCAAACTGGGGCGATCATAATAGGGGCGTTTATAAGTTTTGATTTTATTAATTCAAAGGCCTCGAGACAAGATTTATCAACAATAAAAGGAGTGTCTTTTTCGAGCAAGTGGGTGAGAGGTTTAGTGATTTTTGAAAAGTCTTTAATAAATCTACGATAAAAACCCGCATGACCTAAAAAACTTCTAATCGCTTTAACGGTTGTGGGTGGCGGCAGCTTTTCAATTATTTCAATTTTTGCCTTGTCCACTTCAATCCCCCTAGCGGAAATGTTGTGGCCAAGGACTAAACCCTCACGTACCATAAAGTGGCACTTCTCCCAATTTAAGACTAAATTTGTCTCCTCGCAGCGTTTTAAAACTTTTCCTAAATTTTCTAAACATAATTCGAAAGAGTCGCCAAAAACGGAAAAGTCGTCCATAAAAACTTCCATAATATTTTCTACATATTTATCAAAAATGGCAAGCATACACCGCTGAAAGGTGGCGGGTGCGTTGCACAATCCGAAAGGCATTCTACGATAAGCAAAGGTTCCGAAGGGGCAAGTGAATGTCATCTTCTCTTGGTCCTCGGGTGCGATAGGGATTTGAAAGTATCCCGAGAGACCGTCGAGGAAGCAATAAAAATTGTGCCCGGACAAACGTTCTAGAATTTGATCGATAAAGGGGAGGGGGAAGTGATCTTTTCGAGTGGCATCGTTTAGTTTACGGTAATCGATGCACATCCTCCATCCTGTTATCGTCCTAGTTGGAACTAGATCGTTGTTTTCGTTTGGCACTACCGTGATCCCACCCTTCTTAGGGACAACCTGAACTGGACTTACCCACTGACTATCGGAAATAAGATAGATTATCCCGGCATCTAATAACTTAAGCACCTCTCCCTTCACAACTTCTTTCATTTTTGGATTAAGACGACGTTGTGGTTGGACTACACCCTTAGGATTATTGTCAAAAAATATTTTGTGCGTGCAGAAAGAGGGGCTTATGCCAGGAATATCACAAATTTGCCATGCTATGGCTCGGCGATGCTTTTGTAGTAGGTCGATCAACTGATCGTTTTCGGATTGGGAAAGAAAAGCCGAGATTATAACAGGCAATTTTGAATCTTTTGCAAGAAAGGCATATTTAAGATGTTCGGGAAGGGGTTTGAGTTCTAAGTTGGGTGGTTCCTCATAAGAATTTTTTAAGACTTTTTCATTTTCAAAAATAAGTTTTTCATAGTTTTTCCTACCAAAAATAGACTCATTTTCAAAATTTTCTTGTATTGACATCACCGTACTTTCAAAAACATTTGAAGAAATTTCAGAAAAGGAAGAGGAAAATTCATTAGAGGAGATGTTAGAAAGGGGAAGGGAAGAATCTTCATTTAAAACATCGATAAAGAAGCATGAGTCATCATTTTGTAAAGAATATTTCATCGAGTTATTAATAGAAAATGTGACTTCATCATCCCCCACTCGCAAAAACAACTTTCCATTACTAACGCCAATAACTGCTCGAGAGGTGGCGAGAAAAGGTCGTCCAAGGATAAGAGGAACCTCGACGTCCTCTTCAATATCAAGAATGACAAAATCCACCGGGAAGATGAATTTGTCGACCTTTACTAACACGTCCTCAACGATACCTAGTGGATATTTTATTGACCTATCGGCTAACTGAATACTCATGCGCGTCGGGCTGAGAGTGCCCAAACCTAGCTTTTTAAATAAGGAAAAAGGCATCAAATTGATGCTCGCTCCTAGATCCGCTAGCGCATGTTTAACGAATAAATCACCGAAGATGCAAGGAATTGAAAAGCTACCCGGGTCATTTATCTTTTTCGGAAGATTTGAATTTTTAATGACTGCCGAGCATTCTTCATTCAATGTTACATGAGAAAGATTTTCCAATTTCTTTTTGTTCGTTAATAAATCTTTAAGATATTTAGCGTACTTAGTCATTTGGCTAATCGCTTCATGAAATGGCAAATTAATATGAATTTGTTTAAATATTTCAAGAAAGCGTTGATATTGATTATCTAGTTTTTCTTGCCTAAGTCTAGCCGGATAAGGAGGTGGCGGGAATTCATTTATAATAATTGGAGCATCATTTTGAAAATCATTTTTGTCTTTTTCAGAATTAGAAATAATAGAGCTATCCTTTTCTTTTTCAAAAATAGATTTGTCTTTTTCAAGATCTAAGTTATCATTTTCTGTGGGGGTAAGAACAGGAGGGATACTCACCCTTGGCTCTTCCCTTGTGGTGGGCTCGTTAACAACTTTACCGCTCCGAAGGGAAATCGCATTTGCGTGCTCCCTTGGGTTAGGCTCAGTGTTCGAGGGAAGAGTTCCAGGTGGTCTCTCGGAAAAGGCCTTGGCGAGTTGGCCAACTTGATTTTCTAAGTTTTTCATGGATCCTGTTAAATTTCTAATAGTGGCATCGTTCGAGCTTATATATTTAGCGAGGATCTCTTCCAAAGGGGAAGGTTTTTGAAAATTTTGTTGCGGTGGTGGTGGCGGTGTGAAATCGTGCGGTGGGCGTATTACGTTAGCATTATTACTCCAAGAAAAATTAGGATGGTTACGCCATCCGGGATGATAAGTGTTCGACGAAGCAGAAAAACCAGGGGGAGAAGAAAAATTCGAAAAAGCAGAAAAATTATTCGCAGAGATATTTTGAGCAGGCCTGGGTATGTTCCCCAGATAATCCACCTGCTCGGCAGCAGCAGCATTTTCATATACCTTAGCGGTGGAGGGAGCAGTCATCTCTGAGATCTTCTTATTGAGCATTTCCACTTGCATCGCCAGTTGCGTCACCGAATCCACTTCATAGATACCTGCAGGTTTAGATGGGCGAGACCTGGACGAATTCCACTGATAAGTGTTCATCGCCATGTCATCGATAAGCTCAAGAGCGGCTTCCGGAGTTTTGCGGTCTAAAGAACCAGCGGAAGCGGCATCTATCATTTGCTTAGTCACTTGGTTTAGCCCATTATAGAATGTCTGAACCTGCAACCATACAGGCAGAGCATGATGTGGGCATCTTCTCAAAAGTTCTTTGAACCTCTCCCAAGTGTTATAGAGGGTTTCAGAATCAATTTGAGAATATGAAGTTATATCATTTCGAAACTTAGCAGTTTTGGCGGGGGGAAAATAACGAGAAAGAAATTTTTCAGTTAAAATGTTCCAAGTAGTGATTGATCCTCTTGGAAGAGAACTCAACCACTGTTTGGCTTTAGTCCTTAAGGAGAATGGGAAGAGTCTTAGCCTTATCGCATCGTCCGAGACACCATTAATCTTGAAGGTGTCACAGATTTCAAGAAAATTAGCAATATGCAAGTTCGGATCTTCATCTTGCGATCCGTCGAACTGTACATATTGTTGCACC
Organism: Platanthera zijinensis; assembly: GCA_039513925.1. Lineage (NCBI taxonomy): Eukaryota > Viridiplantae > Streptophyta > Magnoliopsida > Asparagales > Orchidaceae > Platanthera > Platanthera zijinensis. Next base: position 191,517,427 of record CM077082.1, read on the forward strand.
ATTTGAATGATGCTAGGCTTAAGCTCAAAGTTATTGTTCGCAATAGCGGGACGAACTATGCTAGATTCTGTACCCTCCAGGTTTGGTCTTGCATAATGGGACATAGTCCTTTGCACGACTTCCTCTTGGTTGGGTCTTTGCAAGACTTCCTCTTGGTTGGGATTGTCCATTCTTAAGGTAGAATATGAATCGGAATGTTCGACCGGTATTTGAAGAGTCGGGCCTTGAAATCGCAATCTTCTCCGAAGAGTACGCTCGATTTCGTGGTCCAAGTCCAAAATAACCGACGGACTTCCCCGGGTCATGCACTGGAAGAAGAAAGAGAGAAGTATTGTTTATTATTATTAATCTTTTGTTGTTTTTTTTTTGTTTTTTAAGTATATATATATATTTTTTGTTTTAGCTCCCAAACTTCCCAAGGACTACCCGATGAAGGGTTCGCAAGGTACTAGACAAGATAGCGGCACTTAAAACCGCATTGCCCTTTTTGAGAGGATTTTGTTGGTGTAGGAAACTTGTGATGTGGGTATCTATTGAAAATGATTATATTTATTATTATTATTATTATTATTTTTTTAAAGCGATTTTTTCTTTTTGGTTTGCAATAAGGAAGATAAAAGTAATAGATTCGTGTTTTTAATATATCAATAAGAGCTGAATCCCCGGCAACGGCGCCAAAAACTTGGTGTCTACTAATCGTGAAGAAAATAAAAGCAACCGAACTAGCAATCCATCTAGGCAAGTATACCTATCGAATTGTAGCTAGGGGACACAAGTGTCGTATTGAAATCCGGGTACTGCTGAATACACTTACTCACACGAAGACTATTATTTTATCAAAGGAAAATCTTGAGGGCTAAAAAGGAACTTGCAATTAAGAAAGGAAATATAGTTAATCGCTAGAAAGAGAACCACTGCATTAAGTTAAAGAACTATTAGAGGCGATTACGATAAAGTGTTAAAGAACTACGACAAAGGGATGGAAATGTACTCGATCAAGAATCACCTCGGCCAGAGTAATAAAGAAATGCGATAAAAGCCTAAACTTAATAGGGAAAAGTTTCTTGACCGTGGAGGTTCCTTAAGCTTAAACACGCTTCTCTCGAAGTCGTGTCTGACTGAGTTTAGGAAGGTCCGACCGACTTTCATCTGAATCAGAGGCCTAAAGCTCGCTTTAGGCGGTGAACCCCACTAATAGATTTTACTCCAATCCGGGGGATTTGAATGTCTGCCTCTCTCGAGGGGTGCATACAAATCCCTTTCCTCTTGAGTGCTCACTTCAAACTATCGGCCTTTCGGCTTGCCAAGTATGGAAGCTAAGGCGGAGAGTATACATCGATGATATATCTCCAACCCAAAAGAATTCAAGAGCAATTCAAGATTAAACCCCTAAAAAGGAAAGGTAAAATTAAAGCATCATAACTTAATCACTCAAACCTCAGATCATCAAGATCGAGTACAAGGAGGATTTAGTTATTCATGGTATAGAAAATGAAGATCATATTAATAGTATGGAAAATAACACCGAGTAGAAGGGAAAGAGAATAGCGAACTATTTTATTTCGTAATGTGGAGGAATCACAAGTAGGGCACACAGATACTATAAGAACACATTCTACAATGATTACAAATGTTGTAAAAAGGAAGTACAGAAATACGAAAAAGGCTTGCATGAAAAGAAACTCAATTACTTGAAGTAAAAAAAAGAAGAGACAAGCTTAAGACATAAACACTAAAATAGCAGCACTTCTTCTTCTCTAATCTCTCTCCACCACCCCCCAAAACACTAGAAGATGATCCCTATTTATAGAATTTTTTCGGGCTGGGTCACGCCCTATGACACGCCCATGGAGGGCGTGACCATAGGGCGTGTCTGATTCGGTGCGACATCTGGAGCGTTGGCATTTAATTCTGGCGTGGTTGTTGAGTTACACGCCCATCGAACACGCCCCTGGAGGGCGTGACCATGGGGCGTGTCGGATTCGGTGCGTTGAAATTGAGCTCGGTACTGACTTCTCGGGACTTGGCGGGTCACGCCTGTCAGACACGCCCCTGGAGGGCGTGTCAGTGGGCGTGTCAGTGGGCGTGACAGCTAGTTTCTGGCGGAGATTGACTTCGGACCGGCGGCTTCATTCCACTAGGTTACACGCCCTTGGTACACGCCCTAGGAGGGCGTGACCATGGGGCGTGTAACAGCAAAACTTGTAAAATCCTGCAAAAATAAGGGAAGATGTTAGTGACAATAATATATACAAAAAAGGTCAAAATATAAGCATACAAGACATGCTTCGTAAATTGAAAGCTAGAAAATACCATTACGAAACGGACTATCAGCATACAACAACATAAAATTATAATAATACTTAGAAATTTAAGCTACTAAATTACCCAAAAAAGGATGACTAAAAAGTAGTCATCAGCACCTGCATCTTCAGGAAGACAACTAGAAGTCTTGCAATTAAGCAAACTTCCTTCATCAAATACAACATTTATTGATTCCTCTACCACTAGGGTTTTCTTGTTGAAAACTCTATAAGCCCGGCTATGGCTACTGTAGCCCATGAATATGCCTTCGAAGCATTTTTCACCAAACTTAGTACGCGGGTACTCCCCATTATTTAGCACATAACATTTGCAGCCAAAGATCCTCAGATAGGACATGGTTGGTTTCTTGCCTTTCAGTAGCTCATAAGGAGTCTTACTATGGCTTTTGTTGATCAATGCCCGGTTTTGTACATGACAAGCCGTATTGACAGCCTCGGCCCTGAAGTATTCTAGGAGAGAAGCGTCATTCAACATTGTCGTGCACGCCTTAATGAGTGTTCTATTCCTCCTCTCCGCCACTCCATTCTGTTGAAGAGTTAGAGGGGAGGAGAACTCATGAAAGATACCAAGTTCTTCACAGAACTCTGTCATAGCCCCAGACTCAAACTCTGTTCCGTGGTCACTTCTGATTTTGACCACTGAGCAGTTAAGTTCGTTCTGTATCTGCTTGACAAAACTGGTGAAGATGTCAAACGTATCAGACTTGCGCTTTAAAAAGAACAACCACGTAAACCGGGAGTGATCATCTACAATTACTAGCGTATACGACTTCCCTCCTAAGCTATCAACCTGCATAGGACCAAACAAGTCCATGTGTAGAAGATAAAGACATCTGGAGGAATCTTTGTCTGGGATGCCCTTAAAGGTAGCCCGAGTATGCTTGCCCATCTGACATGCAGGACATGGACTATCTTTAATGCACTTAATAATGGGAGCATCCCTTACTAAGTCTTTGGAAAATAGCATATTAATTGTCTTGTAATTAATGTGTGCCAATCTCTTGTGCCATTGTTCACAAAGAGATGCACTGCCTTTTGCAACGAGGCATACTGATGTAGAAGAATCTAAACTAAGAAAATCTAAACAGAAAATATTTCTGCTCCTTATGCCAGTTAATACAGTCTTCGAAGAATCACATGAAATTATCAGGCATTTATCCTTGCAGAAATTAACGTCATACCTTTTATTACATAACTGGCTTACGCTGATCAGGTTATGATTTAACCCTTCAACATAAGCTACGTTAGTGATAGAGAGTATACTGTTGGAAATCGTACCGTAACCTCTGGTCACTCCCCGATCAGATCCCCCAAATATGACTTTGGGTCCATTCTCGACTGGAGAGTACTCCCGTATCAGGCTTCTTGTCCCAGTCATATGACGGGAGCATCCACTGTCCAAATACCAAATGGGAGTTTTGTTGGCCTTTGGACATTCCTGCAAAACAGAATTAATTTGCCTTAGGAACCCAATCGAACTTGGGTCCTAGATTCCTTGTTAGCATACTCCCCCTCGATTGGTTAACTCTACGAGTGGTCGGCCTCGCATTGCTAACATAAGGAGTCTCGTTATACCTTGGATTAAACCAACAATCCACGGCAAAGTGACCAACTTTGCCACAACACCAACAGTCAAATCTGTTGTACCTCTTCCTAGGCTCTTGCTTCACCCTGGGAATGGTGGGCACAGTTGGGGCCTTGGATCCGGAGGTGGAGGCATCATAGTGATTGCAGTCACATGATTTCTTCACCTTCTGTTCCTTCAGTATAACAGGCTTGGCTTTTGGTGCCTGCTTTCTATTATGGCCGCTAGAGAATTGACCATAATTTCCCACGTGGATTTCCTCATAAGGTGTCTTGAAGACACTCTCACCGAAGTTGCGGGGAAAAGTCCAACCATCATATCGGCTCTTCGGCTTTGTAACCGAGGGCCAGAAATGATGACCAAAGGTTGACTCAAAGTCATGTTGGTTGCAGGGAAAGCTAGGCTTTCTGAACTCAACAGGACTGAGTCGGGCCTTTCCCTTTTCAGCAGCAGAGGCCTTCTTGTCTGCCTTATTTTTTCTCTGGTTCCTGATTCTCCTGGATGAGGAACCAGATACCCCTACATGCCCCAAGCCAGCTCCTTTGGCCTGAGCAGTGAAGGTATCAACCAGTGGAAGAACTGTCTTAGGCATAGAGAAGCTCTTAACGATCTTCTTTTCTGCCGCAAGTTGTTCTTCCAACTTGTCGATTTCCTCTTGCTTTAGATCGAGGAGCTTAAGGGACTCTGAATGCTTTGAAGTCAGGTCCAAGTGCTCCTGTCGGAGGGAGATACAACTGGTGATCTCTTCCCTCAGGGATACACTCTCACCTTTAAGGAATTTAACTTCCTTTTTCTCAGCCTTCAGTCTCTTTCGACATTTCACGAAAGTATTGAGCAGAAGCTCATACTTATCGAGGAGATCAGCTTCACGGGCCGAGGGGCTATCCTCAGGGTCATCATCCTGAGACTCAGGATCAGAGTTAGAGTCGGAGAGAGGGGTGTGAGCTTTTACCTTCCCAGTAAATGGGGGCATTCTCCTTCTGAGTCAGAGCGACCCATTAGCCCAAAGTAGGCTTCCTCATCATCGCTGGTGTCTGACGTGTCAGATTCACTCAGCATCTTTGGCTTCTTTGCGATGTAACTCCTCTCCTTCTTCTTGTCTTTTGAGGACCTGTTCTCCTCTCCCTTTCCCTTTTCCCTCTTACCTTGATGGCAGTCGGACACGACGTGTCCTGGCTTGTTGCAACCAAAGCATATAATGTCAGATGAGCGGTGTTTGTTCGGTTTTGAAACATACCTGTCAGAAGAATAGTTCTTCTTTTGATACCTTGAGGAGGAGACATTTCTCTTTCTCTGATTCCTCAGCTTGAGGAACTTCTTGAATTCCCGTGTGATAAGGGATAAGTCTTCCTCAGACAATTCTGAGCCGGAGGAGCTTGGCTCAGAGTCTTCCTCTTCATCCTTCTTCCACGCACGGGAAGAAGCAGCACCCTTGCCCTTTCTGGAATGAATGGCTTTTAGGGCCACGGTTTTTTCTTTGGCTGCGGCTTTCTCTGCTTCCTCTTCGGCCTTCCTTGTGTTCAATTGAAGCTCATAGGACATGAGCTTTCCGAACAGAATCTGAGGGTCGGTGTCCGCAAGTCTGCCAAACTCCTGGATGGCGCAAATCTTTGTGTCCCATTCCTTAGTAAGGGACCTAAGGAACTTATCATTGAGCTCACCGTCAATGAACACTCTTCCATATCCCTTGAGTGCATTGATGATCTTGAGGAAGTTTTCGAAGGTAACTCCGATCTCCTCCTTGGGCCCTTGCCTGAAGGCCTCATATTTCTGGTTGAGGAGGGATCTCCGATCGTCCCTCACTTCATCCGTGCCCTCCATTAATACAATCAGGCAGCTCCAGAGATCCTTGGCTGTCCTGCAGTTGCAGAAGTTCTGCATCATAGAGTCGTCAACAGCGCTTACCAGGATGTTCTGAGCTTTCTTGTCGAGTCCGAACAGCAACATTTCGTCCTTGTCCATTTCCGAAAGTTTCTTGGGCACTTTCTTGGTAGGATCAATGGTGGAGGCCTTAGTGGGAATGTAAGGTCCCTCCTCCACTATCATGAAAAGCCGGGGGTCGACTGCTTCCATGTAGAATCTGATTCTTTCCTTCCAGATAGGAAAGTTCAGTCTGGTGCACACTGGGATCTTGCCGGAGTGCTTGAGTCCGTCCATGGAAGATATCGGTCTTCTTCTTGACACTGGTGGCAGGATTCTACTCAAGGTGTGAACCTTTTTGATGAGCAACCTCCCTCTGATACCACTTGAAAGTCCACCTAGTGTCAACTACCTTTATCTATGGGGGGGGATAGGTGTCTAGCAGCGTATTTGTGGAATTAAAATTGTACCTGCAAAAGAAAACAAAACAACACAACACAGAAAGGACACAAGCAATTTATAGTGGTTCCCCGATTTGGGTACGTCCACTTTCCCCCTTCGACCTATCTCCCATCCAGGGATAACTCGGTCACTTCAACAACAGGATTGAAATCCAATCCTTGCACTATCGGAAGGAACCCTTCCACACGTAGGAGTCAACACTCCCACAACACGGGTTGCACCCAACCCAACAACTAGGAACCAAATGTTCCTTTATAATGAAAAAGAAATTGGAGTGTATAAGAAATACAAACAACTTGAAGATCTAGGTCTCCCTTTTCGTTAGACTACTTGTTCTTGTAGGCAACGAAAAGTCCACAACCCTTGATCTTTCTTGGAGAAAATCTCCCCGAGACTGGCGGCGGCAAAGGGCGGCGGCAAGGCTCTCGGTGTTGGCGGCGGCAACTGAAAATAGCAGCGATGCTCTGGAGATTCAATCTTCTTAGCGAAGTCGGCAAGGTCTTCCAACGGTCACACTAGGATCGACCGTCTCGATCGATTCGGACGGGGATGGATTTCCCTATCTCAAATCAAGAGACAAAAGATCTCTGGTTAGACGCGTGAGACGCTGTGCAAGACTTGGCTTCTATCACCGTGGATCTGGAGGAGACCGAGATCAGCTACGGTGACCACTGCACGAGCGGCGGCGACGGAGGCGGAGCTAGTTCGCGATTTTAGGGTTAGTCGGCGGCTTGGCTTTCGAATTCTGTATGTCTCGCTCCTACTGTACACAAATACCTGCGTATTTTTACAATAGGTCATGGAGATGACCGTTGTGGGCCCCACCAAAGCAAAGACCAAAGTTCGGTTCAAATAGCTGCAGGTAACATGGACCGGTCCAGGAATTTGGAAAAATCGCCCAAGGCAAAATCGGCGAGAATCGTAGGTGATTCTCGACGAATCGGCGAGAATCACTTACGATTCTCGCCGAATTCTACTTGGCGAATTCTAGCTGCACAGGTTATAGAGGCGGGGAGATTCGGCGGGAATCACATTTGATTCTCGCCGAATCGTCGAGAATGCAATGTCATTCTCGACGAATCGGCGAGAATCACTTAGTGATTCTCGACTATTCTGCCTTAGAGAATTTTCTGACTGCGTCGAGACAGCCGGCCCAACCCGGCGAGAATCATCTAGTGATTCTCGACGACTCGTCGAGAATCACTAGTGATTCTCGATGAATCGGCGAGAATCACTTAGTGATTCGCGACGATTTACACTTAGACGATTCTCGTCTTTCAACCCGTGAGCTAGTCTTTGGCCCATCCTTGCTCCTTGTCTGCTCTTGCTTTATCATAGCCCTGTACTTGAAATTAAGTACACCCCAATAGAGAGAGTACACGTAAGCCAACACACTGATCTGCTCAACGAGGGATTACGTTGCACAGACCCGTGTATATTGACCTACTGCACCCTGACATTGGTGTGTACTTAGCAATGAATAGCTGCAAGCACAACTAGAAGAAATTCATCAAATACAAAGTGAATTCACCATAGCTTGTTCAGGGTCTTCTTCAAATCAGGTACATTGTGGATTCAATACCCAACAGTTCTCTCGGGTAAATATGCACCAAGATCCTAGCCACTGACTGGCCTATGGTGTGACACGGAAGGAGCCTCAAAAATGAGCACGAGGACCAAGCCCAACCATTCACTTGGCACGGAAGGAGCCTCGGGACGTGAACACCGAGGACCAAGCCCAACCGCCCAAGGTCTAACTGTCAACTCCCATCGGTGTGACGATTGGGGAGCTCGTAGACCTGCCACACTATCCTTAACCTAGGATTGCGACACTGCGTGTCGACTCACACCACATGCAATTCCACAATTCCGTGGCATGGAAGGAGCCTCGGAGAAAGCACGAGGACCAAGCCCAACCATCCATCAAATACGGAAGGAGCCTCGGGACATGAACAACGAGGACCAAGCCCAACTGTTTTCTTGCCACGGAAGGAGCCCCGGGACGTGAACACCGAGGACCAAGCCCAACCGTCCATTTTATCCAACTCAACCTCATTCCAACTAGTGATGGTCGACACCGCACTCGTTAACTTCCACAATGCTACCCGTAGGGAGACGACACTCTAAGCATTGGACTATCCATTCCCTTCCATCAATTCATTATACATCATGACCATAGTATAATCATTTACAAATCCTTCCAAATGAATTCAACATATTATAGATAATGCGCATAATGGTGATCTACCAAATATAACAAAGCCTTTCATTCACTTAGGCTTGATTCACATCTCGGTATAGGAATTCAAGTCCTCAAACATCAATCTTCACATTACCTTGGTGATTAACATAAAAGAATTCACCCAACCTCGAGATGGATTGCAACATCAATTCCATCGAATCCAAGTTCATATTATAATCATCTAGAATTATATGTAAATCTGGTCGGCAACTTTGACTGAGGATTCCCGTGGCTATAGGTATCGCCTGAAAACGTGCAACCACTCGTTGGAAAGGTAATTTCAAGGGCTACGACTTTCGTGTTTAGTCGAAAGCCCAAATCTGGTCACATCATACCAGAAATCCAACTCGAAGTCTACTGCGTACAGGATACAGATTTCCTGGGCATTAACTCCACACCGCAGCGGATTCAAATGGACTTTTCCGTGGCTACAGGTATCGCATGGAAACATGCAACCACTCGTTGGAAAGGTAATTTCAAGGGATACAACTTTCATGTTTAGTAGAAAGCCCAGATCCGACCCTTTCTTGCTTGAAAATAGCCAAGAAGGTCGCTGCGTGCAGAATACAGATTCTGCACGCATCTTGAAGCGAAGTGAACGACATCCGTTCATCTTCCTCCTCAAGCGATTTTCCCCAAATCGCAACCAGAAGTTCGTCCACCCTTATTCTCCCTCTTGAGGCCATTTCCTCTTCACGAGACCACCCCTATCATCACTTTGAAGCGAGGAGAGGTTGAAGATGACTAAGCTTTAGAACACAAGTTCTAGCATGGCCTTCCTAGAAAGCTTCATCTCATACAGCAAGACTCGTTTGAGTCGATGTCTCGCCTAAGAATAGCTACAGATCTAGCACCAAGGGAGAGGGGAGGAAACTCACTTCATTTCCGACGTTTCCTCCGTTGTCGGCCATGGATCGCGTTACCCTTCTCTGCGGCATCCTTGGTGTAGTTGTTCTTCACAAAAAAGGGCGTTTCTCCTTCTCCAAAACTAGCTCCAGCAAGTTTTCCTTCGTCCGAACTTCTCCTCCGATGACCTACTTCTCTCTCTCGATGGTTCGCGGATAAAGGCTCGACGGTGGTAAAGTGACGGCTAGGGTTTGGCTTACTCCCTTTTTATATTACATATTAGGGTTATGTCATCTTGCCATGTGTCACTCTCTAATTGGACCGCCCAAATTAGGTTTCATTTGAAGTGACCGGTCCAAGGATCATTCAGCACGAATCCCGAAGTCCGGTTCAGTCCGCCTGTACAAGCCAGTGAATCTGCCTGGGCGCAGAAAATGCACGAGTCAAATTCGGCGGGAATCAGCCAGTGATTCCCGTCGATCGGCGAGTATTAGCGGGTCATTCTCTACGAATTCGTCAAGTATCAACAATGATACTCGACGATTTTCCCTTAGCCGTTCGAAGTTCTGAGTCCGGCGGGTATCGACCACCGATACCCGTCGAATCGGCGAGTATCAGCAGGTCATTCTCAGTGATCGGTGAGAATCCTCAGGCATTCTCGACGATTTTCCCTTAGCCTACTTACAGTTCTGAGTCCGGCGGGTATCGATCACCATTCTCGACGATCGACGAGCATCAACCTCTATTCTCGTCGATTTTTACTTAGCCGAGTTCCCCCATCTCGGCTACGGGTTTGGGTATCCTTGAACCCAACCCTACACTTATTCAATGCACTTGACACCCTTTTGCCACTGCACCCGAGCCCGAGTTGAGTCTCTTGACTCAAAACACGTGCGAGGGGCCTAGCGCGAATTGGGACGTTACAAATCCTATAAACAAAATAAAAAAAGTTTTCGTCCCCGAAATCAGGCTGAGGTCGTGGGGGTAAAGCATACAGAAAATGAAATAATATGCTTTTAAATAAAATTACCTGAAGAAAACAACTCCGGGTAACGTCCTTGCATCAAATCCATTGGCTCCCATGTGAATTCCTCCTTCCCATGATTAGACCATAACACTTTTACCAAGGGGACACTTTTGCGGCGTAAGGTTCTTATCTCATTATCAACAATCCGCACCGGCTCCAGTCGTACAGATCTGTCAGACGCCACAGTACCATCAGTTGTGGGGATGTATTGTTCGGGCCGCAACAGCGCCTTTCGAAGCGACGACACATGGAACACATCGTGGAGATTCTCTAGCTCGGGCGGTAGCTCCAGCCGGTAGGCCAAAGGGCCAACCCTTTCCAATATGACATAGGGCCCAACATACTGTGGACTGAGCTTCTTCACTCCTCGCACTCGTGACACTCCATGCATCGGCCGGATTTTTAGAAACACCTTATCACCCACTTGAAATTCCACCATACGGTGTCTTGCGTTGTAATACTTCGTCTGCCGACTTTGAGCCTCCAACATGCGATCCCTTATCAGCCTAACCAACACATCAGTGTCATCTATGTACTCAATTCCCAGAGTCTTCGGGTCTTCATCTTGCACCTAAGACAAAGGGGTCCTACACCTCCTTCCATAAAGGGCTTCATGGGGCGCCATGCCAATACTAGCTTGATGGCTATTGTTATAGGAGAATTACACCAAAGGCAAGAGTCTTTCCCACGGCTCTCCTCTATCTATCACACACAACCTCAACAGATCTTCCAATGTTCGGATGGTCCGCTCAGACTGTCCGTCCGTCTGAGGATGAAATGCGGTACTGAAGGTAAGACGTGAGCCCAAATACGCTTGTACCGCCTTCCACTCCTTGGAGGTGAAACGACCATCACGGTCCGAAACTATCGTCTTAGGTACGCCGTGATACCGTACAAACTGTTCCACAAACAGGCGTACCAAGACATCCATATGAGCCATCTTCTTCATAGGAATGAATCGGGCAACCTTCGTCAGGCGATCAACGATCACCCACACTGAATCATTCCCTGAGCGGGAGCGAGGTAGCCCATGTACGAAGTCCATGGATATACCCTCGAACTTCCATTCGGGGATTGGCAACGACTACAACAGGCCATCGGGGCTCCTACATTCCGCCTTCACTCTTTGGCAGGCTTCACAATGCGTGACAAAGTACCAGACATCTTTCTTCATCCCTGGCCAACACATCGTCTTCCGTAAGCCGGCATACTTCTTTGAAATTCCTGGGTGCACAGAATATTGAGAGCAATGTGCTTCTCTCATAATATCTTCCCGGATTCTGCCACCTTTGAGAATGTAGAGTAGGCCGCGAAAGTAAACGAGGCCGTCCTTTAGTGTGTACTCGTCGGTAGTCCCGTCTTCGATTAACTTCATTGTCGGGGCCAAAGCCGCATCCAATCCTTGCTCCACTCGGATCCGGTCCCGGATATCACAAACTATGCTCATGCTGGATAGGTACTCCGTATATTCCGAAGAAGCCTTAAATATTAAGGTGATGTCCATCTCCTCGATCATCCGTGCCAACTCCATGCTCATCAATCGAGATTCTGGGTTTGAGCCGGGTACTTTCCTACTCAACGCATCGGCTACCGAGTTTGCTTTTCCGGGGTGGTAGTTCAAGGTGAACTCATAGTCGCATAGAAACTCTAACCACCGCCGTTGTCTTAAGTTCAATTCCTTCTGGGTATGGACGTACTTCAAATTTTTATGATCCGAGAAGATTTTGCAGTGGACGCCGTATAGATAATGCCTCCATACTTTCAAGGCGAACACCACCGCTCCTAGCTCCAAATCATGCACCGGGTAATTGATTTCATGCTTCTTCAATTGTCTTGAAGCATAAGCAATTACGTGCCTGTGCTGCATCAACACCGCTCCCAACCCCTGATAAGACGCGTATGTATAAACTTGAAATCCTTCCTTCCCAGACGGGAGGACAAGGATGGGGGCGGAGGTAAGTCTATCCTTTAATTCCTGGAATACTGCTTCACATTGGGGTGTCCATTCAAATGGCACACCTTTCTTTGTCAAAGAGGTAAGTGGGAGGGCAATCTTGGAGAATCCTTTTACGAACTTGCTGTAATATCCGGCAAGTCCAAGAAAACTCCTCACATCGGCTGCCGACTTCAAGGGCGACCACTCCTTCACGGCACGCACCTTGGCCGGATCCACAGCTAGTCCTGCCCCACTTATTACATGACCCAAGAAGGCCACTTCCCTAAGCCAGAATTCACATTTGTTAAACTTGGCGAACAGGGCGTGCTCTTTTAGCTTCTCCAGTACCAAGGCCAATGTCCGGCATGTTCTTCCTCCATCTTCGAGTAGACCAGGATGTCGTCAATGAACACAATGACGAAGACATCTAAGTAGGGCTCAATCACATTATTCATCAAGCTCATGAAAGTTGATGGGGCATTGGTGAGTACAAACGGCATCACTGTGAACTCATATAAGCCGTACCTTGAGCTGAAAGCCGTTTTCTGAATATCGTCTTCTTGTATTCTCAATTGGTAATACCCCGAGCGTAAATCTAGCTTGGAGAACCAATGTGCACCCACCAGTTGATCGAACAACTCATCGATCCGAGGTAACGGATAGGTGTTCCGTACCGTCAGTCGGTTGAGTTCCCGATAATCTATACATAAACGCAGGGTTCCATCTTTCTTCTTGACGAATAGAACAGGGGCTCCCCAAGGTGATGAGCTGGGGCGAACAAACCCTGATTCTACCAACTCCTGCAGTTGAACTCTAAACTCCGCGAGTTCTTTTGGGTCCATCCGATAAGGGGTCCTGGAGACAGGCTTAGCTCCTGGTACAAGCTTAATCTGAAAATCCACTTCTCTATGCAGGGGTAACCCTGGCAATTTCTCGGGAAATACCTCAGGGAAATCCCATGCTACCCGCACATCCTTCATATCTACCTTCATCTCTTTTAGTTCGAATCGTATCATGTAGACTTCATCCCCTCTCATATGAGCTTTCAAGGTCTGGATTGATGATAACAATAATCGTGGTGCGAATTTTATACCTTGGAAGACTACATCAGTATCTCCATGTCTCAAACAGATTTGCTTCTCTGCACAGTTGATCCTGCCATAGTGCCAATCCAGCCATGCCATGCCCAGAATGAGGTCGAACTCTGGTATTCTCAAAATTGTGGCAGGGGTATCAAAGGTCTTTCCCCCAATGGTTATCTCTTACTCACACTTCGCGGTTGCCGTCATCTCAGATCCGTCTGGGAGGCGTACTCTTCGAGCAATACCAGTGAAATATTGTACTCCGTGTATATCTTTGATGAAGTCTTCAGACACGAATGAATGTGAGGCACCGGTGTCAAATAACGTATAAGCCGGTTTCCCGCCGACCATCACGGTGCCTAAGTGTCATTAATAATACTCAAGCTAGACGTCTAGTATATCTTAAGCCGCTAAAGAATATTAATGGAAGAAAAATGACTAATTCAAATCGTACCTGCAATCATCTCTTGAGGGTTCCGCTCTTGAGTCATGTCGAGGGCATACATCTGATCTCGAGCTGGTCCGGGGTTTCTTCCTCGTGGTCCTCGTCCTCGACCATACATATATCCCCGCCCCCGAGGGGCTGCTGGATGGAAAGCAAGAGGCGCATCACCAAACAGTTGTGGGTAGTAGCGTTGAATGTGGCCCGGTTGGTTGCATTCAAAGCACACCCGTTCCTGCCTTCCGTCGTGTTGCTGAAACTGTGGAGGTGGAGGTAATGCTGGCGGTTGTGGAACCGAGCGCTCCTCTCTAAAGTTCTGGGGGAAACGCCTGCCACCCCTCCGATATCCTCTTCCTCTTTTATTGTCAAATCTCCTACTATTGCTGGGGCTTGATTCCATCATGCCTTCTGCTGGCCTCTTACCACTTCCCAAGTGGTCCGCTTCCAATCTCTTTGCCATATCAATAATCTCCGCCAGGCTAGAGTCCGCTATAAACAAAAGGGCTTGCCTTAGGGGATCTCGCAAGCCTTTGTAGAATCTTTTGGCGTACCCTCTATCATCCAGCTCATAGGCGTCAGCGAATCTAGCCAGGTGCTGAAACTCCCGTTGGTACTCTGTCACCGACATGGACCCTTGCTTTAATTGCAAAAATCTCTCTTCCAGACCATCCCGAGCGGCCGAGGGGATGAAATGCTCTAAGAAGGCTTTGGAGAATTCGCTCCAACTAATGTTCGTGTACACTCTTCCACGAAAAGTGGAGCCTGTTGGAACACCCTATTACTATTTGGATCAGGATGACTATATTTCTATAGGGATTTTGTGTTGTGACCTCCTTGTTGTTATAAAGGTCACATAGGCTAGTTAGAGTAATCTTCAGCTCGACGCTTAGTCGACTTCAGCTCGACGCTGAGTCGACCTCAGCTCGACGTGGAGTCGACCTCAGCTCGACGTGGAGTCGACCTCAGCTCGACGTAGAGTCGACCTCAGCTCGACGTGGAGTCGACCTCAGCTCGACGTTCCGTCGAACCCAGTTATGCTTACAGAAAACCTCTCTGACCGACGTGTGTCGTGCTCAGATCGACGTTTTACTGTGAGCTCGATGCTTTCCAGACTTCCGTCAGTTTTAAATAGGAATTCAAATTCCTTCTGTCAGACAATTAATGCTGAAGATTTATTGGCCGTTACAGCATATCTGGTGCATGGCTCAAGGAATTTTCTAAGGAATGTCTGCCTGACATTTCCTTTGAGGCATGGACATTTAAGGAAAGCATTTAATGCTGACTGCCAACGGCTATCAAAGAAAAAGGAAGAAGAAGACTCAGATATTTTATTTCATTCAGCTAGACAGAGATATAGAGAACAACAATACAGGACTTTAGCTGCTCTCTCTCTGTGATATTGTTTTTTGAAAGCTCACTCATAGGAATTCTGATTGCTTCAGACACAACCATCCAACTTTCTTGGATCATTCCTTGCTGGAGCAAATCAGATCTTTGAAGACCTGTCACCCTTGTGCAGAGCTCTCCTTCCTGAACTTCTTCTTGATCTCAGGGGGAGCTTTGACAACATCTACAGATCCACTTTGCTTCTCTCTATTTATTGATAGAGAAGACAACATCACCCTTTTTCTTTTTCTTTCTGTACAGGGTTTTAACTCCCTTCAAAAGTTACCTTTAGTTTTGCTGAAACCTGGTCAAAATCAGCTCCTTTGGTTTGTGAGAACCTGGTCAAAAACTCTCTGGTGCTCAAGACACCTGATCAACTCATCTTGAAGTGGATTCCTATCAAGGGTGATAGAAGAGTGGACTACCCAGGATTTTGGGGAACCACTATAGCTCCTTGTGTCGTCTGGATTGCTTGTTTCTTTGTGTTTTGCTTTGTGCTGAGAATTTCTTTTTTACTCTGATTATTTGGCATAGCACCATACACTAAGTAAATCTAAACTTTCTCTCCACTCAAGTTTTTATTTGCAAAACTATTTTAAATAACTCTATTCACCCCCCTCTAGAGTTAGGATTGATCTTATCCTGCACTTTCAATTGGTATCAGAGGGAGGTTGATCATTCATACAGGCTAACACCTGGATCAAAAGATCCCTGATAAGACCATTTCTCTCAAAGGGTTATTTTCCTTAGTTTTACTTATCTTTAAAACTCATGGCACAAAACAAGGACTTTGCTAGCACCAGACCTCCTATGTGCAATCTCTCTAAGTTTGCACTATGGAAGGAAAGGATTAGACTTTACATGAACTCTTTTGATGAAGACATTTTTAATTCTGTGTTGACAGATTGTCCAAGACCTCCCACAGGAACAAGTACATCAGCTGTTCCTCCTCCTTCTGGAACTGATGCTGACATAAAGAAGTGGAAGGCAGTAGATGCTAAAGCCATGAACATCTTGGCTCAAACCATGTCAGATGACATTTTCCAGAAAGTAGCTGATTGCAATACTGCCAAAGAGATCTGGGAAAAACTTTCAGAAATTGTATCAGGTTCTGCAGATGAAAGAAAGGATAGGAGATCCTACCTCATCACCCAGTATGAGAACTTCAAAAAGGCAGAGTCTGAGTCAGTTGCTGACATGTACAATAGACAGAGCCTAATCATCAGTGAGCTTAGATCACTAGAAAAGGACATATCTCTCACTGAGATAAATGACAAGATACTGACTTGTTTCCCTAGCTCTTGGGACTCAAGAATCTGGTCGATTAAAGATGGAAGAAATGTCTGTGAGTTATCCACAGAAGCTCTTCTAGGAAAGCTCAAGAGTTATGAGCAATTCATTAAGAAGAGAGAAGAAGAGCAGAAGACATCCACACCAACAGACAAGGTTGAGAAAACCATTGCCTTCAAAGCACAAGAAGAAGAACCTAAAGAAAAGGTGTTGGGAAATGAAGAGCTTATGAGCCTACTGGTCAAAAGGTTCAATAAGCTGAATAAAAGGAACTTCAGAAGATGGTCATCCAAAGACAAAGACAAGCCAAGGTATGACAGATCTACTAATAAAGATATTATCTGCTTTGGCTGTAGGAAACCAGGACACATTTTCCCCAACTGTCCAGAAAATTAAGATAAAGACAGAAGGGACAAGAAGGAAAGAAAAGATAAAAGGAAGGATAAGGAGTCAAGGAAATACCATGACAAGCCTTCCTCCAGCAACAGCAAGCACACCAGATAAGGATTTGTGGTTGAATCCTGGAGTGACTCTGATGAGTCTGATTCATCATCCAGTTCTAGTGATGATGAGGATGATGCAGAAGAAAAAGGATTCTGCATGATGGCCATCAGTGCATCTCAAAAGCAGGCTGACTACCTATCTGATCAGGAACTTACTGAGGATCAGGTAATAGATTCATTTGATTTTACTTCTGATGAATTTAAATCTGAGTTCAAATCTATGTGCATTGACTTGATTGAATCTCAAAAGTTGATTAGAACTCTCAGAGAACAATTAATTGAATGCAAATCCGTTAACTCAGATAATCTTAGACTCTTAGAAGAGTTGAAGCAGTGTGGGGAGGAGATAGCTTCACTGAAAGGTGAGCTATCTAAGGCCAAACAATTTGAAGAAACCCTTAATGGGAGAAGTATCAAATTAATGGACATTACAAGTACAGTGAACTCAAGATTGAATGGTTCACTGGGCTTGGGTGCTTCATCCAGCCAACCCATAGTGCTGACAACTCCAATCAAATTTACCAGTGAGAAAGGTAAAGGAGTCTTGATAGTGGCTAGGAAGAATGCTGACTTAACCCAGGAAACTGGACAAAAAGCGTCGAACGAAGCTCGACGGACGTCAAACAGAGCTCGACGTAATCGCAAGAGAACGTCGAACTCAGGTCGACGCCCTGTACCTTCTGAACAAAGCAAGCCTTCGCCGTCGAATGGAGCTCGACGCACTCACCAGAGTCCGTCGACCGAAGCTCGACGTGCGTCGAGCCAAGCTCAGAGCAAAAGTCAGTTCTCAGGGGTTAATTTAAGATTTAATTCCAGCTCCACATCTCATCACTTTAACCCTTATGCTGAATGGATAATACCTCCTAGGAGATATCATCCTGTAGGCTATAAGAGCCAACCTGAGGTGTCTTTTATTTCAGAATTTAAAGGATATCAAGAAAGGCCCAAGGTAAATTGGGTCAAAAACAATTGATTTGTTGTATGTGTAGATAAAGACCTATCCAATTGAGAACCAGCAGTGGTACTTGGATAGTGGGTGCTCAAAGCACATGACTGGCAACAAGGAGAACCTTGTGTCCTTCAAAGCCAAACATGGACCCAAAGTAATCTTTGGAGATTCAAATTTTGGACAAACAAAAGGCTATGGCCAAGTCAAAATAGGGTCAATTACATTCAAGAAAGTGGCCTATGTGGAAGGACTAAAGCACAACTTAATCAGCATCAGCTAGCTATGTGATGCTGGTTATCAGGTTTGGTTTACCAACTCAGCATGTAATATTGCATTAAATAACAACATTGTTTTAATTGGTAATAGACAAGATAACATATATCTAGTTGATTTCAATTCATCTAAAGTAGATATTTATTTGTTTAACTCTCTTAGTAAACCTAATCAACTTTGGCATAAAAGACTAGGACATGTGAACCTTAGAACCATTGCTAAGTTATCCAAAGATGACCTTGTTAGAGGACTACCTTCTGGTCCCTACAAGAAGGAAGGACTTTGCAAGGCCTGTCAGTTAGGCAAGCAAACTAAAAACAGTTTCAAGTCACTTAATAAGAGTGACTCACCTAGAATTTTGTACTTATTGCACATGGACCTTTTTGGACCAATTAATCTACAAAGCCTAGGAGGGAAATCTTATGCTTTAGTGGTTGTAGATGACTTCTCAAGATTCACTTGGGTGTTCTTTCTGAGGAAGAAGTCTGATAACTTCAAGATTTTGACAGATTTTCTCAAAGGCATACAGATTGAGTTCAATACTCACATTGCCCTGATCAGAAGTGATCATGTGACAGAGTTTGATTCTCTTCTTATGCTAGAGTTCTGCCAGAAGGAAGGTATCAGGCACACTTTCTCAGCTCCAAGAACTCCTCAACAAAATGGGGTAGTTGAAAGGAAAAATAGAACCCTTATTGAATCTGCCACAACATTGTTGATAGATGTTCACCTTCCTCTAACCTTTTGGGCAGAGGCTGTGAACACCTCCAACTATGTTTTGAATAGAAGCCTGATACATAAACTGAAGGGTAAGACTCCCTATGAGTTACTTAAAGGGAAGAAACCTAAAGTAAATTATTTCAAAATTTTTGGTTGCATTTGTTTCATTCACAATAATGACAAGAAATACCTAGCTAAATTTGAAGCCAAAGCTGATGAAGGAGTGTTTCTGGGATACTCCATGACTAGCAAGGCTTATAGGGTTTTTAACAAGTGCTCAAATAAAATTGAAGAATCCATGCATGTTACATTTGATGAAACTAACATGTCTTATAAGGAGAAGGAGACTTCTACCATAAGCAATTTGCAGGAACATTCAATCTCAGAAAATCTGAAGCAGCTTACCATCACAAAAAAGATTCATTACCTTCAACAATTCAACAAGACACTGAACTTAGTGACAATGAAGAGGAATCTCAAATTCTGGAAAGTTCAAAAGGCCAACAAAGTGAAGAACCAGTTGTTGTTCCACAAGAGGAAATAACAACACAGGTTGATGCATCATCCACACCCCTTGTTGACTTTGCAACAGCAAGAGATCACCCAATTTCACAAGTAATTGGAGATATCTCAGTAGGTGTGCAAACAAGGAATCAAGTTAATCAAAACATTATGCACACTTGCTTTCTTTCTCAAATTGAGCCTCAAACCATACAAGATGCAGAGCAAGATCCAAACTGGATCATTGCAATGCAAGAAGAGTTGAATCAATTTGAAAGGAATAAAGTTTGGGAATTAGTACCAAGACCAAGGAACCAGCAAATTGTTGGAACCAAATGGGTATTCAGGAACAAGTTGGATGATCAAGGAATAATTGTGAGAAACAAGGCAAGACTTGTTGCACAAGGATATTGTCAAGAAGAAGGAATTGATTATGACCAAACCTTTGCACCAGTTGCAAGGTTGGAGGCCATAAGAATCTTTCTTGCATATGCAGCTCACAAGAGATTCAAGGTATATCAGATGGATGTCAAGAGTGCCTTTCTCAATGGAGACATCAAGGAAGAGGTTTATGTAAAGCAACCTCCAGGTTTTATCTCTCCAACCTCTCCTGATCATGTTTTTAAACTGCATAAAGCTTTATATAGTCTCAAGCAAGCCCCTAGAGCATGGTATGAGACCTTAGCTTGTTTTTTGTTGGAAAATGATTTTAAAAGGGGTAGAGTAGACCAAACTCTCTTTGTTATAACCCATAGGTCCCATACCCTACTAGTACAAGTTTATGTAGACGATATCATATTTGGGTCTACTGATTCAAACTTATGCAAAAAGTTCTCACAACTTATGCACTCAAAGTTTGAAATGAGTAGCATGGGTGAGCTTGCTTTCTTTCTAGGATTGCAAGTTAAACAACATGTGGATGGCATTTTCATTTCTCAAACTAAGTATGCAAGAGAACTGGTTAAGAAATTTGGAATGTCTGAAGCATCCTCTATGAAAACACCTATGCCTACAAATGCTGTTTTAGATGCTGATGAATCTGAAAACCAGTTGATCAGACAAGCTATAGAGCAATCATTGGCTCATTACTTTATCTAACAGCTACTAGACCAGATATAATGTTTGCCACATGCATTTGTGCTAGATTCCAAGTAAGCCCTAGAGAGTCCCACCTCACATTAGTTAAGAGGATTCTTAGGTATGTAAAAAGTTGTCCTAATCTAGGTCTCTGGTATCCACATGACTCAGGATTTGATCTAACTGGATTTTCAGATTCTGATTATGCTGGATGTAGAGTAGACAGGAAAAGCACCAGTGGAACTTGTCAATTCCTTGGTGATAGACTTGTCTCCTGTTTCTGTAAGAAACAAACTTCTGTGTCCACATCAACTGCTGAAGCTGAATACATGGCTGCAGGCAGTTGTTGCTCACAGATTTTGTGGATTCAAAACCAGCTCCTAGACTATGGCTACAACTTAGAGATGTCTAAAATCTTTTGTGATAATACCAGTGCATTATCAATTGCTCAAAATCCAGTTCTCCATAGTAGGACCAAACACATAGAGATCAAACATCACTTCTTAAGGGATAATGTAGAAAAGAAGAAAATTGCACTAGAATAAATTTCCACTGAACTACAAAGAGGAGGCATTTTCACCAAGCCCTTGGATGAAAAGAAGCACTTCTTCTTCCTCAATCAGTTGGGAATGCTAGATGGAGACAGCATAAATTAAAACTCCAAGATTTTGAAACCCATAATTAACAGGAATAAGAAAAATTTCATTTCAAAATTTCCCTGTCTGAGTGGTTTCTTTGAGCTCTGAACTAAGCTCGACGCTGCGTCGAACGGAGATCGACGGTCCGTCGCCCTCAAAAGTGTCGAACGTCGAACTCAACTTCTAGCGTCAAACTAAGTTCACAGCTCCCTGGCTTCTTGAGTTTCTCTCTCTCCGATCACGTCTTCGTTCAACGTCGACCTGAGCTCGACGTATAGCATCAGCCCAAGCGTCAAACGTCGACCTAAGCTGCACGCTGTTGAGTCGTTTCAGTTCTCCTAGAGCCTTAGAGCGTCGAACTGAGCTCGACGTTCTTTCCATTTCTGCGTCGAACCCTAAATATAAAATCATTTTTCTCCGTCGTTCGCAGTTGCGCTTTCATATTTTCTGCTCAAGCTTTCTCCCTCCAAATACTTTACTCTTGATCTTGGAAGGTATATTTGTTTTGCAGGAAAATGGCAATCACTGCAGGTGCTTTGGCGGCCATGAAGTTCGATTCAGGCTTCGACATCGACTTCGACTCATTTGATGGATCACCACAGTACCTTCTGGATATTCTGGAACTTTTCAAGGAGCAACACCTGGTCAACTTTATGACAACCAGGATCCCTCTTCCAGAGTCGGAAATCAAAGAATGGACTCTTACAGCAATTAACTCAGATAACAATACATTGACCGGGAAAATTTCAGGGAATGAGGTAGCCATCTCACCTCAAATCATCTCAGAAGTTTTCAATTTTGTTGCTGGAGATGATGGAATAGAACTCTCTGTGGAAGAGTATGCTTTGATGCTGGACAGGATGGGGCATGCTGCTGGTAACCCCTCTAAACTCCTAAAAGTTAACCTAGCTACTGAGTATAGGTTGTTAGCAGACATCACAGGCAAAGTAATCTGTGCAAAGAGGACTGCACATGATGCCATTACTAGGCATCAGTTTTGCCTTATGGCTGCAATCTTGGATAAGAAATATCCCAACTGGGGATTGATTGTTTTTGAAATGATTAAGAAGAAATTGGATAAGAACTCTGTCCACTTTGGAAGGGTTCTTGGGTTAATTCTGAACCACTGCTGCCCCCAGCTGCTTGTGTCCTCAAAGAAGCACATCAATGCTTCCAAGAGGCTCACTTGTGCACTGATTGGCAAGTGGGACAGAAAAATTGTGAATCCCAGGGCAGCAGCAGCAGCAATGAGGACTTCTGCAGGCACCAGGACTGTAGACGTCACTCTCCCTCAGTCCACTGGTCCAGAAGCAGGGATTTTGCCATCTCCCTCCCTCTCCCTCCCATCCACCTTCATCCCCTCAACCACAATCCTCTCATCCACTCAACCCATACCTTCATCCATCTCCACTATTGCATCCTCCCTTCCTCCACACACAACTTTCCTTCCCATAAGCTTGGATTCCTCATCTCATGAGGACCTCTTCTCCTTTGACATTCATGAAGACTCCTTCATGGATGCCTCTACCTCCTCTCCTCATGACTTCCACCATTCATCAACTTTTTCAGAACTGCTCTTTTCCTACATCCATGAACCAGTTACCCATCCCTTGTCTACACCACCCACAACATCCTCTACATTTCCATTTTCTGCTACTCCCTCTACCTCTACTCAAGTCCCACTTGAGCAAGTAACTCTCCTGCCCTTGGCCAATCAGATTTTTGACCTTCTGTCCCCTAGGCTCTCCTCCCTCTTGGATGCCAAACTAGCTCCTCTCCTCCTTTCCCTGAGAACTCTCTCTGCATCTGTCTCTTCCCTCTCCTCTCTTCTGGCATGCCCTTCTTCTGGGGGCCTAGAGTCAGCTGCCACTGATTCTAGGTAGGGGGAGATGTCTGCAGAAGAAGAGCTGCATCCTTCATCAGTTCAGTTTGTACAGACTTGTTCAGAGACAGTCTCAGCAGCAGAAGTTCAGATAGCATCTGAGGCTCCTCCTCAAAATTCAGAACAGCTTCAAGAAGACCTGTCTAGGGCTATTATCCCTTTTCAGAAGACCATGATCCCTGATGTAGCAGTGGTAGTAGTGGCTCCTGCTAGTGATGAAGTTGAAATAATAGTAGCTGCTGAAACTTCAGGTGAAGTAATTGAGACACCTGATGCAGTTGAGACCCATGTCTCCCAAGGCCCTCAGGAACCAGGCCTTCAGGAACCAGCCTCTTCAGTCTCTATGGCTCCTAAGGCTATTCCCTCTCCTGCAGTGGTAGACTCCTCCTCCCCACTGACAGCAGATCTTCCTCCAGTCACCTCCTCAGCAGCCCCAGCCTCCATCACCTTTCCGATCTCCAAAAGAAAGTACATAGATCCCTATGATGACTCTCAGAGTTCAGAAGATGAGTTTGCTACTGATTCTGATGACTCCTCTGCAACCATTGCAAGGAAGAGGAAAGCAAGATCAAAAGCTTTGAAAAGAGTTCCAATGGCTAGAGTCACAGACCATGACATCCCCTACTACATCAAATACAACTGTGAAATTACAGAGCCATGGATGCAGTTTTCTCAAAATCAAAGAAAGGTAATGAAATAGAAAAGAAAATTCAATGAAGGACCCTCCAAGCCTGTCCATCAGCCTCCACCTCCACCTCCTCCAGATGCAGGTGCCGGTGCAAGTCTATCTTCCAATCCGGCCCCATCATCCCTACATGGAAAGACCTATCAATCTAGAAGATCTCAAGGAGATAGTCAGCAAAGGGGATATCAGCAAAGAGGACACAACAGAGGTAGGCAGTCCAGAGGAAGATCAGGTTCTCAACCTTATCAAAGGGGAAGATCCATTGATCCAACCTCTGGTCCATATCCTTACAGACCTAGAGCTGACCTCGCCCCAAGAACTACTCAAGAACTCTCCTCCAACAGATTTGAACCAGCAGTCCCTTTTGAAGATCCTACCAAAACTCCAGCTTATTGGAAAGCTAGAATGACTGAGATGGCTGCTCTAAATGAGATTAACAAAGCTAGAGAAAAAGGTCTGGACACCTCTCACATCAGCACAATGTCAGACCAAAGGAGAGAGGAATTGGAGAAATATAATTCAAAGAAGTTCTTTGACTCAGACAGATATATGCAACTCCATCCTGCAGCTGTACCACCTAGTGCAAGAGATCAGAAATCCTTAGGTGCAGCTGATGATTACAGATCCAAGAAGGAGGCTTCAAATCCTAACAGAGAAATTATCTTCAAGAAAGGTGATCAAGACAAAGCCCCACAGGAAAAGTAAAGTAAGGTGTTTTAATTCCTTCTATCTGCTGGACACAGGACATTTAAACATTACTGCTGCTATATAGTGTTATATATATGCTGCTTTTTATTCTGTCATATGTCTGGTTGTATTGTATTGTATTTTTTGCTTTACTTCTCTTTGAATCCCTAAATTCATGTAAATAGTAATTCTAATCCAAATAGGGGGAGATTGTTGGAACACCCTATTACTATTTGGATCAGGATGACTATATTTCTATAGGGATTTTGTGTTGTGACCTCCTTGTTGTTATAAAGGTCACATAGGCTAGTTAGAGTAATCTTCAGCTCGACGCTTAGTCGACTTCAGCTCGACGCTGAGTCGACCTCAGCTCGACGTGGAGTCGACCTCAGCTCGACGTGGAGTCGACCTCAGCTCGACGTAGAGTCGACCTCAGCTCGACGTGGAGTCGACCTCAGCTCGACGTTCCGTCGAACCCAGTTGTGCTTACAGAAAACCTCTCTGACCGACGTGTGTCGTGCTCAGATCGACGTTTTACTGTGAGCTCGACGCTTTCCAGACTTCCGTCAGTTTTGAATAGGAATTAAAATTCCTTCTGTCAGACAATTAATGCTGAAGATTTATTGGCCGTTACAGCATATCTGGTGCATGGCTCAAGGAATTTTCTAAGAAATGTCTGCCTGACATTTCCTTTGAGGCATGGACATTTAAGGAAAGCATTTAATGCTGACTGCCAACGGCTATCAAAGAAAAAGGAAGAAGAAGACTCAGATATTTTATTTCATTCAGCTAGACAGAGATATAGAGAACAACAATACAGGACTTTAGCTGCTCTCTCTCTGTGATATTGTTTTTTGAAAGCTCACTCACAGGAATTCTGATTGCTTCAGACACAACCATCCAACTTTCTTGGATCATTCCTTGCTGGAGCAAATCAGATCTTTGAAGACCTATCACCCTTGTGCAGAGCTCTCCTTCCTGAACTTCTTCTTGATCTCAGGGGGAGCTTTGACAACATCTACAGATCCACTTTGTTTCTCTCTACTTATTGATAGAGAAGACAACATCACCCTTTTTCTTTTTCTTTCTGTACAGGGTTTTAACTCCCTTCAAAAGTTACCTTTGGTTTTGCTGAAACCTGGTCAAAATCAGCTCCTTTGGTTTGTGAGAACCTGGTCAAAAACTCTCTGGTGCTCAAGACACCTGATCAACTCATCTTGAAGTGGATTCCTATCAAGGGTGATAGAAGAGTGGACTACCCAGGATTTTGGGGAACCACTATAGCTCCTTGTGTCGTCTAGATTGCTTGTTTTTTTGTGTTTTGCTTTGTGCTGTGAATTTCTTTTTTACTCTGATTATTTGGCATAGCACCATACACTAAGTAAATCTAAACTTTCTCTCCACTCAAGTTTTTATTTGCAAAACTATTTTAAATAACTCTATTCACCCCCCTCTAGAGTTAGGATTGATCTTATCCCTCACTTTCAGAGCCCATGAGGGACTTCCACCACCTTTTGGCGTGCAGCTCTAAGAGTGTCACCACAAGGGTCACCGCCATGTTGTTTGGACATCTTATTCCTACCAACAACTCTTGTATAGTGTCAAGCCACTCTTCCATACGCACTGCCGACTCTGTCCAAATATAAGCGGGAGGGGAGAGAGCTCGGAAAACGCTTAACCAACTAGATCCCGGACCCTGTTGTTGTACAGGTGTCTGCTGAGATTGGGACATAAAGGAATCCAGAATAGCTGTGAGCGTCTGCCCCAGCTCTGATTGTTAGAATTGTGTAGGTACGGACGGGGCGGGGGTGCCCCTTACTGGTTCAACATGTGCTGGGATCTACACATAAGGTACAACCCTAGGGTTAGGTTGGCTAATCTAAGGTTAAAGATGGACAACTTAGTGTGAATTATATATGGGCACACCAGTACTTTCGCTAAGTCAGCTTGTCCCCAAACTAACCAATCAAACGGGGGTGGCACCATTGTTAAGTGACTTTCGCCTTGGAGGATCGTAGCAAGCTGATACCATTTGTAAGACCCCCCTCCCGGAATACAAAACACGGCACGAGAGGGGTCTTATGCCCAGAACAGCCGCCTTGCGGTAACACTAACACTCGGGCTAGCCTGTACCACAAGACTCCTATTCTGCCAGCTACAACCAATATCAACATATAGATGCCAACCCAACCATAATAACATGAAAGTCAAATCCACACCAAGCATATGTCCATAACATCATAAATAAAGAAGCTACATCAAGCTTCTAATATCAGAGTACGAGAACAGAATTGCCCCAAAGGGCTACATCAAAATCTCTCTCTCACTCACATCTGTAACTGACGGTAGCGACGGTACCGTCCCTTCAGGCCCTGTCACCCTGGCCTGGCTGTCCGGCTGCATATCCTGCTGCTCCACCTGCGGGGTTTCCTCCTAAAAAGGAAGACGTAGCAACCGTTAGTCATAAATACTAAGTGGCTTCACATCCGCTCCCCCGTCGACTCCTCGGCACCGGGCGGAGAAAGGAACAAGTACAATAAATATATATCAGTAGTACAAGCAGGTGAAATTTGTATACATATCATAAATAGCAATAGTAAGAGTATACAAATGAATAGCCTCTTAATTTACAATTCTACCAACTACAGCAGCAAGAGAGTATAATATAATAACAGTAAGTAACTCAACTTATATGGATGCCCATACAAGCATATAAGTTGAGGGTCGTTCAGCAGAAAGTAACTCATCGTATAGGAGTGCCCATACAAACTTATACGATGAGGGTCTTGTGTATGTAATGAAGTGCAATGCTATGTATACAATGCTATGACACACCCATGATCAAGCACATACAATCGCTATGTCGACACAGACTTATAGTTCCCATAATTCGAACAGGTAGCTAACCTCTAAGGCATCAACCATCGTGGCCAAACAGTGACAGTAGAGCGGGCATCTCCACTACTAGGCTGGTCTCCACACTACCTGGCCTAGGCCTCCGTACGCCTCAACGCTAAGAACACAACAGCGGAGCTCACATGCGTACTACGGCTCAACGGGTTCTCTCGGGTAAATATGCACCAAGATCCTAGCCCCTGACTGGCCTATGGTGTGACACGGAAGGAGCCTCGAAAATGAGCACGAGTACCAAGCCCAACCGTTCACTTGGCACGGAAGGAGCCTCGGGACGTGAACACCGAGGACCAAGCCCAACCGCCCAAGGTCTAACTGTCAACTCCCATCGGTGCGACGATTGGCGAGCCCGTAGACCTGCCACACTATCCTTAACCCAGGATTGCGACACCGCGTGTCGACTCAAACCACATGCAATTCCACAATTCCGTGGCATGGAAGGAGCCTCGGAGAAAGCACGAGGACCAAGCCCAACCATCCATCAAATACAGAAGGAGCCTCGGGACGTGAACACCGAGGACCAAGCCCAACCATTTTCTTGGCACGGAAGGAGCCCCGGGACATGAACACCGAGGACCAAGCCCAACCGTCCAATTTTATCCAACTCAACCTCATTCCAACTAGTGACGGTCGACACCGCACTCGTTAACTTCCACAATGCTACCCGTAGGGAGACGACACTCTAAGCATTGGACTATCCATTCCCTTCCATCAATTCATTATACATCATGACCATAGTTTAATCATTTACAAATCCTTCCAAATGAATTCAACATATTATAGATAATGCGCATAATGGTGATCTACCAAATATAACAAAGCTTTTCATTCACTTAGGCTTGATTCACATCTCGGCATAGGAATTCAAGTCCTCAAACATCAATCTTCACATTACCTTGGTGATTAACACAAAAGAATTCACCCAACCTCGAGATGGATTGCAACATCAATTCCATCGAATCCAAGTTCATATTATAATCACCTAGAATTATATGTAAATCTGGTTGGCAACTTTGACTGAGGATTCCCGTGGCTATAGGTATCGCCAAAAAATGTACAACCACTCGTTGGAAAGGTAATTTCAAGGGATACGACTTTCGTGTTTAGTCGAAAGCCCAAATCTGGTCACATCATACTAGAAATCCAACTCGAAGTCTGCTGCGTACAGGATACAGATTTCTTGGGCATTAACTCCCAACCGCAGCGGATTCAAACGGACTTTCCCGTGGCTACAAGTATCGCATGGAAATGTACAACCACTCGTTGGAAAGGTAATTTCAAGGGCTACAACTTTCGTGTTTAGTCAAAAGCCCAGATTCGAACCTTTCTTGCTTGAAAATAGCCAAGAAGGTCGCTGCATGCAGAACACAGATTCTGCATGCATCTTGAAGCGAAGTGAACGACATCCGTTCATCTTCCTCCTCAAGCGATTTTCTACAAATCGCAACCAGAAGTTCATCCACCCTTATTCTCCCTCTTGAGGCCATTTCCACTTCACGAGACCACCCCTATCATCACTTTGAAGCGAGGAGAGTTTGAAGATGACTAAGCTTTAGAACACAAGTTCTAGCATGACCTTCCTAGAAAGCTTCATCTTACACATCAAGACTCGTTTGAGTCGATGTCTCGCCTAAGAATAGCTACAGATCTAGCACCAAGGGAGAGGGGAGGAAACTCACTTCATTTCCGGCATTTCCTCCGTTGCCGGCCATGGATCGCGTTACCCTTCTTCGCGGCATCCTTGGTGTAGTTGTTCTTCACGAAAAAGGGCGTTTCTCCTCCTCCAAAACTAGCTCCAGACAGTTTTCCTTCGTCCGAACTTCTCCTCCGACGACCTGCTTCTATCTCTCGATGGTTCGCGGATAAAGGCTCGACGGCGGTAAAGTGACGGCTAGGGTTTGGCTTACTCCCTTTTTATATTACATATTAGGGTTATGTCATCTTGCCATGTGTCACTCTCTAATTGGACCGCCCAAATTAGGTTTCATTTGAAGTGACCAGTCCAAGGATCATTCAGCACGAATCCCGAAGTCTGGTTTAGTCCGCCTGTACAAGCCGGTGAATCTGCCTGGGCGCAGAAAACACACAAGTCAAATTCGGCGGGAATCAGCCAGTGATTCCCGTCGATCGGCGAGTATTAGTGGGTCATTCTCGACTAATTCGTCGAGTATCATCAATGATACTCGACGATTTTCCCTTAGCCGTTCGCAGTTCTGAGTCTGGCGTGTATCGACCACCAATACCCGTCGAATCGGCGAGTATCAGCGGGTCATTCTCGGCGATCGGTGAGAATCGTCAGGCATTCTCGACGAATTTCCCTTAGCCTACTTACAGTTCTGAGTCCGGCGGGTATCGACCACCATTCTCGATGATCGACGAGCATCAACCTCTATTCTCATCGATTTTTACTTAGCCAAGTTCCCTCATCTCGGCTACGGGTTGGGGTATCGTTGAAACCAACCCTACACTTATTCAATGCACTTGACACCCTTTTGCCACTGCACCCGAGCCCGAGTTGAGTCTCATGACTCAAAACACGTGCGAGGGGCCTAGCGCGAATTGGGACGTTACACCGAATCCTCAAGTGGGGAAAAAACTTCGTGTTGAAAGTAGCAGGAGAAAGGAGTGATGTTGTGTTTGAGGAGAGAGGAGAGGAGAGGAGGAGAGGAGGGGGCCGAATCACAAGAGGGAGAAGGAGAGGTGTGGCCGAATTCTACAAGGGGGAGAAGAATGAGGCTGACGACCAAGGAGGAGAGGAAGAGGGAAATTTCAACTTGAAATTAGGGTTCAATTTTTCATTCATCAATCTACTAAATCCTTCATAAGCATGAGCTTTTATAGCCTACACCACTCAATCTCTTCCATTCAAATAAAATAAACACATGATGGTTATATGTACCCATCAAAACATGACATAACAAATACAATAATTAAATGCATGAAATAAAAACTCTAAAAATAAAACAATGAAATAAGGAAATAAATAAATATAATAAAACATTATAATTATTAGATTATTGTCGCGGCGATGGTATTGTAGTGGCGATGGCGTTGTAGCGAAATTATTATCTCAGCGATGGTGTTGTAGCGACGATGGTGTTGTAGCAAAATAATTGTCGTGGCGATGGCGTTGTAGCGGCGATGGCGTGCATCAAAATTATTGTTGCGGCAACGTCCATCTGAGTCTTCAAACGTACGGTTGCAGCAGCGATCAAACTAATGCATAGACCCGGCGTCACTATGGAGCTCGCCAAAGAACTCGTCAGCACCATCTGCAACGTCATCATGAACAAATGGAGGGACATCATAGCCACCAATCAAACGGTCACGATCATCACGAGCAAGTGGCGGGACAACGTCGCCATAAATTGCTTTGCGGGATCTTCAAGAATGGGACCCTCCCGGTGCTTGCCAAGCAAGTTGCGCGAGCCAGCTCCTTGGCGTTGAGTAGAGCCGAGTGCACTCAACGCCTTCTGCTCCCTGGAGTTGAGTGGAGCCAAGTGCACTCAACGCCTTCCACTCCTTAGCGTTGAGTGGAGCCAAGTGCACTCAACACCTTTTGCTCCTTGGCATTGAGTGGAGCCGAGTACACTCAACTCCTTCTGTTCCTTGGCATTGATTGGAGCCGAGTTCACTCAATGCCTTCTGTTCCTTGGCATTGAGTGGAGCCGAGTGCACTCAACGTCTTCTGCTCCCTGGCATTGAGTGCAGCCGAGTGCACTCAACGCCTTCTTCTCCTTGGCATTGAGTGGAGCCGAGTTCACTCAACGCCTTCTGCTCCTTGGCATTGAGTGGAGCTGAGTGCACTCGATGCCTTATGTTCCTTGGAGTTGAGTGAAGCCAAGCACACTCGGTGTCTTTTATTCCTTAGTATTGTATAGTGCGAGACCCATCCAAAATCATCACCAGTGGAGTGCCGCGGAGGCGTGTGTTTGGCTTCCCCAGCACTCACCCCCTTTGGGCGAGTGGTGCCCTCATAGACCACTCGCCTAGTGGGGCCTAGAGGCTGAATTACCTGGATTCCCCCAAAGGGCTATAAATAGCCTTCCAGGATGGCAGAGTTTGGCTATTGGCAGACCCAATTGGACTGCATATAGCCATTTAGAATAGCGGAGTTGCGCTATTTGCAGGCTAGGCCTAGAAATCTATAAATAGACCCAAGTGGGTACCTCAGAAGGCATGCTTACTTTTTCTCTGATCTTCTAGCGCTTTCTGAGGTATCCTTAATTCAGCACTTGGCTAAAGAGGGGAAGCGCTCTAAGATCTTCTAGGTGTGTGGTGGGATCTCTGTTGGTTCCCTAATTTTGATTTGGGCCATGTCATCTCAATTAGGCTTAATTGACCCAAGAATTATCTATGGTCAATGGTTAAACTAAAAGTTAGTCTACCCTAGGATTAGTTAAAATAGAACCAGATAGGATAGTTGAGATTGAATTGAAATGAAATTCATGTTTAGTAGAATTGTGCTCGACGATAGTCGACTGCCGCTCGACGATCTTCGATTGTTGATAGACGATCTCAGAGTTATAAATAATCTGAAGTGGGATCGACGATCTGCTTGTTCAGATCGCCGATCGTCTAGCTGAGGTCGATGATTTCTGTTCAGACTATTTTGTCTTCAGGTCGACGATCTGCTTGCTCAAATCGACGATCTTCGTTCTTTGCTCGACGACTTTTGTCTGCCTTTATCATTATTTATTTCATCTGATTTCCTTATTTATTTACTCCTATTTAAATAATATTCTATTCTAATATTCTGCTTATTAGAATGCCTATACTCAATTGCTTATTTGCAATATTTCTTATGCATTGATTTAAACGATTTTGAAAGAATAGAGCCGTTTGTTTTATTAAAGTAAAGATTGGATTTTGTACAGCTGTTTTATAGCCGTAAGGTTCTGATTTCTGTACATTTGTGTAAAGTCAAATTGATAGGATATTTTAATATCCTTAAATACTTTTTGGGAATGACAAAAAAGACTATCTCTGCAATTTCTTTATTTGACTTATCATATTATTTTGGAAAGACCTTTTTGTGCAGGGCTCGAGGCATTATTAGAAAAAGAAAAAGTCTCGGTATTATAAAAACGGTTGGCTGAATAAAAAGGAAGATATAGATACAAAAAAAGTGGAAAACTTAGCAACAACTGTGAGAGAACAAGAGCTCTCAAGAAAAGAATTTGTTCTTCTGCTGCTTCCTGAGTTCATCCTGTCCTCGGGAAAATCAACACTCAGTTCTCAAAGCTTTCAAGAAGAACTCTCCTCCCAGATTGCAAAAGCTACTGAAGAAGAACAACCATCAAGATCTTGAGTCTTCTTCAAAGCTGCATCAAAAAAAGTTTTAAAGCAATTTGGAGTTCCTGTACCCTGAAGCAAAGCTTCTTCCTGGACATTCTCTAAGCTAGGGGTAGCTTTGATTTTCTCAGAGAAATCCACTAGCTTCTCTGAACACAGAGAAGACACCATCTTTTTATCTTTCTTTTTAACCTCCTTGTAAAAGGGTTATCTCTCCCTTCAAAAGTGAACTGTTGGTGATAGGGCACCTGAAAAAAAACCTATTGGATTTTGAGCTCCTGATCAAAAGCTCAAAGGGTCTCTAGATCTACCTGTAGCAGATCTTGTGGTGGCAGGGCACCTGAACAAAAACCTGTAGTGGATTCCTACCAGGGTGGTAGAAGAGTGGATGTACCCAATTGGGGAACCACTATAAATTTCTTGTGTTGTCTGGTTGCTTTCTTTAATTTATGCACTGTGGCTGTGATAGAATTAACTAGGTTGCTAAGTGCAGTGTTAGGTATAAAGCTCAACTTAAACTTCAGTTAGTTTGTTTTTTATTCACTACACTCTGATAGGCTTTAAGTTTTAAGCTTTCATTTTACTATTCCGCAATTTGCTCAAGAGAAGTGTTTAGAGTCTCTTTCTTTTTGAATACTCTATTCACCCCCCCTCTAGAGTAGTAAGTATCTTATCCCCTCACTTTCAATTGGTATCAGAGGGAGGTTGGTTATTCAATAGCTTAACCATTCCTAGGTTGTTTGGTTGAACAGGGTAACACCTAAACCATAAGATCTTGTGATAAGATACTTTGATACCATATACACTGACATTATATTTATGGCCCAGTATAAAGATTACTCTAGCACCGGACCTCCAGTATGCAACTTAGCCAAGTTTGGTATCTGGAAGGCAAGAATCAGACTCTATGTGAACTCCATTGATGAATATATTTTTTCTTTTATCTTAACAGGGCCACCAACACCACCTGCTGTAACTACTGCTACAACATCTGCAAATCTCAGTGCTGTGCCACCTCCTGACTATAATGAAACTTATAAGAAGGCCAAGATAGTTGATGCCAAAGCTATGAATATTCTTGTCCAGACCATGTCTGATGAGACATTCTAGAAAGTGGCTGATTGCACCTCAACAAAAGACATGTGGGACTCGCTGAATAAGATTGTAGCTGGTTCAGCTGATGAGAGGAAGGACAGAAGGTCAAACCTCATATCCCAATATGAGAACTTCAAGAAAGAAGAGGCTGAAATTGTAGAATCTATGTACACAAGGCTCAGCTCCATTATCAATGAGCTGAGGAAACTTGATAAGGAGATTACATTGAAAGAAGTAAATGATAAAATACTGATGTGCTTTCCCAACACATGAGATCTCAGAATCTGGCCAATAAAGGAGCCAAGAAGTACAACAGAGATCTCAACTGAAGCTCTCCTTGGCAAGCTCAAATCATTTGAGCAAGTACTGAAGACCAGGGAAGCTGAAGCTGAAGCTAAAGCACCTACTCCAACAAGGAAAGAGCAAACCCTTGCTCTTAAGGCTAATGATGAGTCCAAGGTGACTTAATCAAATAAAGAACTGCTGGCACTCTTTGCCAAGAGGTTTTACAAGATGGGCAGAAAGGACAACAGAAGGAAGTCATCAAAATATGATGACAAGCCAAGGTATGATAAAACCCCATCTAAAGAAATTATTTGCTATGGATGCAGGAAGCCTGGACATATTCTCCCTGAGTGTCCAGAGACAAAGCATAAGGAAAGGAGAAAAGAAAAGGAACATGAGAAGCACTACTCCAAGACATCTTCTCACAAATACAAGAAGAAAGAGAAAGGTCTTGTGGTAAAGACCTGGAGTGATTCTGAGGAAGATTCTTCTTCTTCCAGCTCCAGTGAAGATGATGAAGAAGAGAAGAAAGCGAAGGAGATTTGCCTTATGGCAATTAATGCCTGCAGCAGTAACTCAGCTGTAAAGATGACTGAAGATGAGGAGGATGAATTATCTGATGAGGATCAGGTAATTGCATCTTATGATTTTACCTCAAATGAATTTAAGCATGAATTTAAAACTCTCTGCCTAGACTTACTTAGCTCAGAAAAGGAGATTAAACTGCTTAGAGATAAACTAGATGAATCAGAATCTATATCTAGTGAAAACATTAAGTTATAAGCTGAACTCACTAGATCAACTGAAGAAATTAAATTTCTTAAAGTAGAACTAGCTAAAGCTAAAAGATTAAAGGATTCACTTAATGGCAGAAGCCTTAAGTTGCTAGAAATCACAAGCACTGCCAACACTAGGACAGTCAATAATAAGTTAGGCTTAGGTGCCTCCCCTAGTGAACCCCCATTGCTCCTTAAATATAATCTATCAACTCCAGTAAAACTTGTTTCAGAAAAGGGAATACACAATACTGAAGTCATCCAAAAGGCTAAGAAAGCTTTAAATAAGATTAAGAGAGACAAAAGGAAACAAAAGTTCATAGAAATACAAAAATCGTCGAACGCCTATCGACGATCGCTGAACCCATCGTCGAACGACAATCGATGATCTCTGAACTCACCTGTTGGGTATAACTACTTGGCAATGAGGGATCGACGATCTCAGCCTGAGTCATCGAACAGAGATCGACGATCGTGGAATCAAGAATTCCTTTCTATAAACCAAGATCGACGATCTGGGTATCGATCGCCGAACACCGATCGACGATCAGAACTAAATTTCAAAATTACAATAATGCTAATAGAAACAATAAGTTTAATAGCAACCCTAGGTCTGCTAATCAAGTTTCAAATTGGACCATCCCACCTAGGAGATCTCATCCCTTAGGATATCATTCTCAACCTGCATATTCTTTTATTTCTAGTTTTTCCTATGTAAAGAACAATGGACCCAAGGTTACCTGGGTCCACAATGTCTAATTTATCTTTTTGCAGTTGAAGGCCCATCCTATCACTCATGACAAGTGGTATTTGGATAGTGGATGCTCCAAGCATATGAATGGAAACAAAGAGAACCTGTCAAGCTTCAAAGCCAAGTTAGGACCAAAAGTTGTCTTTGGTGATTCAGCTGTGGCCAGACAGAGGGATATGGAAAATTCACCATAGGGTCAGTGACTTTCAAGAAGGTAGCTTATGTCACAGGACTGAAGCACAATCTCATTTCTGTAAGTAAGCTTTGTGATGCTGGCTATTAGGTTTGGTTTTATAATACTCTATGCAATATTACCTTGAACAACAAAATTGTGCTAGTAGGCATTAGACAAGGAAATATATATCTTGTAGATTTTTATTCCACTTCTTCTGAATTCTGTTTATTTAATGAAGT
This sequence comes from Platanthera zijinensis, assembly GCA_039513925.1. NCBI lineage: Eukaryota > Viridiplantae > Streptophyta > Magnoliopsida > Asparagales > Orchidaceae > Platanthera > Platanthera zijinensis. Next base: position 191,553,353 of record CM077082.1, read on the forward strand.
GAGTTGTAATAATACCTTGTGGCATAAGAGGCTAGGTCATGTTAACCTTAAAAATATATCTAGGTTATCTAAATACAACCTTATCAGAGGTTTGCCCTCTTGCCCCTATAAGAACGAAGGCTTATGCAAGGCTTGTCAACTAGGCAAGCAAACTAAAAATAGTTTCAAAGCTGTAAATAAAAGTGATTCACCTAGAATATTATACCTATTGCACTTGGATCTCTTTGGTCCAATAGCTGTACAAAGTCTAGGAGGGAAATTCTATACCCTAGTTATTGTAGATGATTACTTTAGGTTCACTTTGGTGTTCTTCTTAAGAACTAAATCTGATAACTTTAAAGTTCTTACAGATTTTCTACTTTGTATACAGACTGAGTACTCTACTCAAGTTGCCTTGATCAGGAGTGATCATGGTACTGAGTTTGAATCCCTTCTTATGCAAGAATTCTGTGAGAAAGAAGGTATCAGGCATAGCTTCTCTGCTCCTAGAACTCCTCAACAAAATGGGTTGTTGAAAGGAAAAATAGATCCTTGATTGAAGCTGCAGGAACATTGTTAGCAGATGCTAATATGCCTTTATACTTTTGGGCAGAAGCAGTTAGCACAGCTAACTATTTACTGAATAGGAGTCTGATACATAAACTTAAGGGGAAGACTCCTTATGAATTGCTTAAATGAAAGAAACCTAAAATAGACTACTTTAGAGTTTTTGGCTGTGTAGTTTACATTCACAATAATAACAATGAATACATTAGAATGTTTGAAGCAAAGGCTTCAATGGGAATCTTTCTAGGATATTCCCATGTAAGCAAAGCTTATAGGGTATTTAATAAATCCACATTAAAAATTGAAGAGTCAGTTCATGTATCTTTTGATGAAATAAAAATGTTTTACAGAGAGAATTATGCAAGAACTTGGATGAGATGAAACTCACTCAGGAGATTCAACCTCAATCAACTCCTCAGATAGTTGATTCAGACAGTGATGAAGATCAGGTAGAAGTGATTGAAACTATGCCAACAACCAATCTAATTCCACCAGTGGAATTGATCCCAACTGCTATTGAAGATCACATACCACCAACTGATTATGTCACACTTAGATATCATCCTACATCTCAAGTGATTGGAGACATTTCAACTGGTGTGCAGACTAGACATCAACTAAGTCAAGATGTGATGCTTGCTTGTTTTCTTTCTCAGATTGAGCCCTTAACCATAAAAGATGCTGAACAAGATCCCCACTTGATCATTGCTATGCAAGAAGATCTAAACCAGTTTGAAAGATGCAAAGTTTGGAATTTGGTTCCAAGATAAAAATGCAAGCTGGATATAGGCACTAAATGGGAGTATAGAAATAAATTGGATGCACAAGGAATTATCATAAGGAATAAAGCAAGGCTTGTAGCATAAGGCTACAGACAGGAAGAAGGCATAGATTATGATCAAACTTTTGCTCCTGTTGCAAGGCTAGAGGCAATAAGGATCTTTCTAGCCTATGTAGCCTACATGAAGTTTAAGGTGTTCCAAATGGATGTAAAGAGTGCATTCCTGAATGGAGAGCTAAAGGAAGAGGTGTTTATTAAACAACCCCCTGGTTTCATTTCTTCAACTCACCCCTCACATGTTTTTAAGTTGGAAAAAGCTCTGTATGGACTTAAGCAGGCTCCTAGAGCATGGTATGAGACTCTAGCTAGTTTCTTATTAGAACACAAGTTTAAAAGAGGCATAGTTGATAGAACCCTTTTTATTAAGCACCACAAGGACAAGATCCTGTTAGTTCAAATCTATGTGGATGATATTATATTTGGTTCCACTAATCCCAAACTATGCAAAAGGTTCTCTGACCTAATGTATTCTAAGTTTGAGATGAGTAGTATGGGTGAGCTGTCTTATTTCCTTGGTCTCCAAGTGAAACAAAATGTTGATGGTATCTTCATCTCCCAATCTAAATATGCAAAGGAATTGGTAAATAAGTTTTGGATGGCAGATGCTTCAGCAATGCACACTCCTATGGCTACTAATGTAGTTATTGATTCTGATGAAAAGGGCAAGCCTGTTGATCAGAAATATTATAGGGCCATTGTTGGTTCCCTATTATATCTAACTGCAAGTAGGCCTAATATAATGTTTGCTACATGCCTCTGTGCTAGATTTCAGGTCAACCCCAAGGAATCTCACTTGACTCTTCTCAAGAGAATCTTAAGATACTTGAAGGGATGTCCTGATTTAGGACTTTGGTACCCAGCTGAATCAAAATTTGAGTTGATTGGATACTCAAATGCTAACTATGCTGGCTGTAGAGTTGACAGGAAGAGAACCTCAGGGACTTGTCAGTTCCTAGGTGAGAGATTTGTCTCTTGGTTTTGCAAAAAGCAGACTTCTGTTTCCACTTCAACAGCAGAGGCTGAATATATAACAGCTGCTAGTTACTGTTCACAGATTCTGTGGATTCAAAATCAACTCTTGGATTATGGGTACACACACAAGAACACCAAAATCATGTGTGACAGTACCAGTGCTATTTCTATAGCATAAAATCCTGTGCACCATTCTAGGACTAAGTACATTGACATTAGACACCATTTTCTTAGAGACTGTGTTGACAAGAATAAAATCAATCTCGAATTTATACCCACAGATCTTCAGAGAGGTGATATTTTCACAAAGCCTTTAGATGAACAGAAACATCTATTCTTTTTGAATCAACTAGGCATGATGAATGGATCACACTAAGTGTAAAAATCTGCCAAGTTGAAATCTATTCTAAGATCGTCGAACGGAGTTCGACGATAGTCGAACAAATTGAGCTAAATCGTCGACCTTAGGTCTACGATAGCCCTTTGCGCTTAGAGACAGAAATTGTCGATCGACGATCGACGACTCTGCTTCGGTAATCGATCGACGATCGACGATCGACGATCGTCCACCGATTGTCCTTGATCTTCATTTAGAGATCGACGACTCTAGTTTATTTCAAGCCGATCGTCTATTTAGGTCTGAAGATCGTCGACTGAGCTCGTCTTTTCGTATTCTACCTTCAGGAGTTATTTCGAGCTTTTGTCCCGCGTTTTTTGCTCTCTCGTCTTGCGATTCTCTCGTCATGGCGATTGCATCTGCAACTCTTTCAGTGATGAAGTTTGATGCTAGCTTTAGTGTAGATTTTGACTCCTTCAGTGACAGTGAACCAGTCTTCAAAGAAATGCTGCAGTTATGTGATGAATAAGGACTTAATAAGCAGATGACTATAAAGATCAAACTCAACTTATCAGATATAAAGGAATGGGTTTATACATCTACTTCTGATGACAAAGTGATGACATGAACCGTCAACGGTGTAGAGGTAACTCTCACTCCCGATATTCTAACTGAATTTTTTTAGTTAAAGAATGGAACAGATGAGTATGAGCAAGATACCGCTGAGTATGGTAGGATGCTAATAGAGATGGGTCATGCAGAGGGCATTCCCTCTAAGCTGTTAAAGGTAAATTTATCAGTTGGTTTTATGTTCTTGGGTGATCTAGTTGGAAAAGTATTGCTCGGGAAGCACTCAGTTCATGACAACATCAATAGGCAATAGTTTGCCTTGATGTCCGCCATTGTGAATAAGAAAGCAATCGATTGGGCTGGATTGCTGTTTGAATTAATCAGGAAAAAGAATAATAAGAAGGAGGTGACTCAAGGTAGGCTGATTGGGATATTTCTATCCAAGATAGCTTCCCAGCTATTAAGCTCTGCTCCTACAGCCATCAATGCCAGCAAAAGGATTGATTCTTCCCTATTTGCTAAGTGGAAAAGGGTCATTAGAAACCCTCCAAGGCTAAGTCTGCTCCTATAACATCTGAGAGAACAAGGGCTTCTGAAGCCACTTCCCACCCTACTGAAGAACTTCCTGCTGTACCCTCCTTGTCATCCACCTCTATTAACATTCCTTCTTCTCCTGTGAACAATCCATCTGCACCTGCTTCTCCTCCACCAGCTGACCTAGCTGAGATACCAAACTTTAGCCTAGACTCCATGTTCAATCATTTGACTCCTTCTCCCCATCATCAATCACCCACTGAACATCATCCATCTCATCAACATTCCCCACTTGATGAAATCCCAGTTTAGCAGAACATCAATATTGATGATTTTCAATCAACCATTCCTCCATCTTTTCAAATAAAACAAGAACTCTTTGCAAAAATCCTGGAACTCAGTACCCCCTCTATCAAAAAAATGATAGAGGAAGCCATTGCACCCCTTGCCACATCGATCCCATCCCTTGCTGCTTCCATCTCTGCCCTCACAGTCCCTTCTTCATCTAGGGGCCTGGGTTTAGTTGCTGTTGGAACACGGTAGTTTGGATTTGGGTCAGGATCACTATGTCTTTAGGACTATTAGATTGACCCATCCATATATAGCTAAGGGTCATAGGATGTGCTAAGTCAGAGGCTCTCAGAGATTGAAGAAATAAGCCAAGAGAAATCAGTCAGAAGAAATCAGAATTCATCCTTGGCGTCGAGCTCAAATCGATGTTTTGAAGTTCAGGCGTCGAGCTGAGATCGACGATCTCTGAGCTCAGGTCAATGAGGAGTCGAACTCCGTTCGATGATCTCCGAGCTCAGATCGATCTGTTCCAGACCAGCTCCAATATCTCTGAGCTCAGATCGACGATAGTTGAGCTCAGATCGACGATCATCTTATTGAGATCGACGATTTCTGCCATCTCTCTGAACACAAGTTCCCAGGCAGATTTTCAGGATATTCTTGGTCCAATCAAAGTGAGCTGTTCATATTCCAACACAGCTTTATTACAAGACAGTTACAAGAATGTATTTATGAAGATTATAGCCATTGGAGTAACTAAGAGGCAGCAGTAATAAATGCAAGAATTCAAATGACCATTGGCCTCCTATCAGAATATATACACAGAGATACAGAGATGAAAATAAGGTGAAAAGAAAGAGAACAAGGAGGAGAGAAGAAAGAGATACATGAATCAGAGTTCCAGAAAGAACAAAAAATCACCTGTACAGCCAGTGCTCTTCTCAGATCTACTGTTCCAGGAAGCCTGAAGAGACAACAACTCTATATCAGTCTGAAGGCTTACTAGAAGATCAATATCATCAAGACTTCATCATTCACACTCCAAGACAACTCACATTTCAGCCTTTGCTGAAATCATCATTTGCTGGAGCAGTCATACATTGAAGACCTATAACCCTTTGCAAAGCTCTCCTTCCTGAACAATTACAAATCTCAGGGGGAGCTTTGACAACATCATCAAAATCCACTTATGCTTCTCTTTGATTGTTGAACAGAGAAGACAACATCAACTCTCCCTTCCCTCCTGTAAAAGGGTTCTTGAACTCCCTTCAAAAGTTCTGCTTGGTTTCTGAGACCTTATCGAAACTCCATGGTGGCAAGACACCTGATCAAAAAAATCTAGTTTTGGTTTTTGAGAGCCTTATCAAAAGCTCATTAGTGCCTAGGACACCTGATCAACTCTTCCTGTAGTGGATTCCTACCTAGGGTGGTAGAAGAGTGGACTACCTATGTTTAGGGGAACCACTATAAATTTCTTGTGTTGTCTGGTTTGCCTTTATTTCTTGTCTTTATTATTCTTGTTGTGTGTTTGCTCTAATCTCTAGGATAGATCTCACTTTTAATTTGTATCAGAGGGAGGTTGGTTATTCAACAACTAGATCTTCACTAGTTTGGTTGTTTATACAGGCTAAAACCTGAACCAAAAGATCTCTCTTGATCCATCCTAGTTAGATTAATCATTTTGTTTTTCACATAGCAAGAATATGGAATATTCTAGGTCCAGACCTCCTAAGTGCAACATAAACAAATTTGCACTTTGGAAGACAAGAATTAAGTCATTTATGGACAATATTGATGAAGAAATATTTTATGACATTATGACAGGTCTCCTAACCTCAGCAACAATAACTAAAAGAGCCAGACTAGCTGATGCCAAAGCCATGAATATCCTAGCACAGTCATTATCTGATGACTTGTTCCAGGAGGTTGTTGAATGCTCAACAACTAAGGAGATATGGGATTCTCTTCATCAAATGGCTTCTGAACTAGTGGATGGAACAACAGAACGAAGCCACAACAACCTATTTGAAGAAGGAGAATCAGTATCCCTAGATGTTGTTTGGGATGTATCAGATGATGAATCATCATTTGAAGATGAAGAGGAGGAAGCAAGGGCCAAACAATTCTGCTTAATGGCCATCAATACTTCCTGCAGCAGTTTAAAGTCTGAACAAACAGAAGGAAAATCAAAACATGAAGAGGATCAGGTATTATCTAACTTTATTTTCAGTTCAGTTAACTTAGAACTTCAATTTTGCTGCCAAGATTCAATAAAACCTGAGGAGGAAACAAAACTTCTCAGAGGAATGTTTTCAGAATATATTCAAAGGAAAAAGAAACATTTTAATCAACGAAATGAGTTCAAATCGTCGAACTCAGATCGACGATCCTATATAAAATCGTCGAACTCAGATCAACAATCCTATATAAAATCGTCGAACTCAGTCTGCTTTTTCATAAATTTGATTTATAATTATAAGGATAAACTATTTAAATTATTTTCAAATCCTTTTTCTTTTTGGAACAAATTTATTAGGAAACATCTTTTCTAAAGGGTTACTTCTATCCTTTTGATATCCTGTTCAAAATTATGTTAGGATTTCTGTATGAGAATTCTCTGTCAGATAACTTTATATTTCTTATAGGTCTTTTTCTAAATTCATCTAGATTGAGTCCTCTACTCTAGTTGCATTGGTCAGCAGTGATCATGGCACTGAGTTTAAATCTCTTCTAATGAAAAGAAATTCTATAGGAAGAAAGATATCAAACTTTGTTTTTCAGATTCAGAATCCTAATAAAATTTGCTGGACAAATATCATTTTTTTGCTAACATATCCTTTTCAAGGAGAGAGCAATCTCTACCATAGCCTTCTGCAGGTACCATCTACAAAAGTTAGCTAGATGACTCAATCAAAATCCTATTTTTAAAGTCATCCCAGCCTCCTTCAATCTCAGTTACTACATCAACATAGGGAGAGACTGTAATGCCAGCAGTAGTCAGTTTTTAACAGCAACAAAAGTCACCAATGCAAAGCTTCTCTTTTTATATCTTATGCTTTGTAATATTAATTGTAATATTTTTATGTAAATAGTAATCCTAACCTAAATAGGGGGAGATTGTTGGAACACCCTAGTTTGGATTTGGGTCAGGATCACTATGTCTTTAGGACTATTAGATTGACCAATCCATGTATAGCTAAGGGTCATAGGATGTGCTAAGTCAGAGTCTCTCGGAGATTGAATAAATCAGCCAAGAGAAATCAGTCAGAAGAAATCAGAATTCATCCTTGGCATCGAGCTCAGATCGATGTTTTGAAGTTCAGGCGTCGAGTTGAGATCGACGATCTCTGAGCTCAGGTCCACGAGGCGTCGAACTCCGTTCGAAGATCTCCGAGCTCAGATCGACGTTTTCTGTTCCAGACCAGCTCCAATATCTCTGAGCTCAGATCGACGATAGTTGAGCTCAGATCGACGATCATCTTGTTGAGATCGACGATTTCTGCCATCTCTCTGAACATAAGTTCCCAGGAAGATTTTCAGGATATTCTTGGTCCAATCAAAGTGAGCTGTTCATATTCCAACACAGCTTTATTAGAGGACAGTTACAAGAATGTATTTATGAAGATTATAGTCGTTGGAGTAACTAAGAGGCAGCAGTAATAAATGCAATAATTCAAATGACCATTGGCCTTTTATCAGAATATATACACAGAGATACAGAGACGAAAATAAGGTGAAAAAAAGGAGAACAAGGAGGAGAGAAGAAAGAGATACAGGAATCAGAGTTCTAGAAAGAACAAAACATCACCTGTACAGCCAGAGCTCTTCTCAGATCTACTGTTCCAGGAAGCCTGAAGAGACAACTACTCTACATCAGTCTGAAGGCTTACTGGAAGATCAACATCATCAAGGCTTCATCATTCACACTCCAAGACAACTCATATTTCAGCCTTTGCTGAAATCATCATTTGCTGAAGCAGTCATACATTGATGACCTATCACCCTTTGCAAAGCTCTCCTTCCTGAACAATTGCAAATCTCATGGGGAGCTTTGACAACATCATCAAAATCCACTTATGCTTCTCTTTGATTGTTGAACAGAGAAGACAACATCAACTCTCTCTTCCCTCCTGTAAAAGGGTTCTTGAACTCCCTTCAAAAGTTTGCTTGGTTTCTGAGACCTTATCAAAACTCAGTGGTGGCAAGACACCTGATCAAAAAATCTAGTATGTGTTTTTGAGCACCTTATCAAAAGCTCATTGGTGCCCAGGACACCTGATCAACTCTTCCTGCAGTGGATTCCTACCTAGGGTGGTAGAAGAGTGGACTACCCAAGTTTAGGGGAACCACTATAAATTTCTTGTGTTGTCTAGTTTGCCTTTATTTTTTGTCTTTATTATTCTTGTTGTGTATTTGCTCTAATCTCTAGGATAGATCTCACTTTCAGTTGCCACTGAACCCAGGCAGAGGGAGATGTTCAATGAAGATACTTCAGGCTCTGCTTGGTCTCTTCCTGATGATCCAGTTGTGCTTTCTCCAGTAGCATTGGAGTTAGAAAAGTTTTCAGATGCAGTGCCAGATGTATACATTCCAGATTTTGTACAAAGGACAGTTGTAGATATAGATGCTCCAGTAATTCTTAAAGATGAACTGGATGCCTTTCTAGATTCAGATGATGAGTCTTCACTCTCATCTTGTGGAAATCTGTATATATGTCAGTCCTCCCCTTGTTCTTTTGATCCCCTTTAGGCCATTGTGTGCTATCAGAGACCAATGTGCCTTCAATTTTTGGATAGTGTTATTATTTCTGAGACTATAGCTGAAACAGCTCTTGCTTTTAAAGTTTGTCTTGAGGAGCTTTCTACCCCTATCATTGCCAGATAACTAGAAGGAATCATTACATCCTTCTTGGAATATATGTGGACTACATTTCAATCTTCAGATTACTTTACTGAGAAAGATTCTGAAGCTGTTAGATCAGTTGAACTTATGCCAGTTGCCCCAGAAAGTACTTCAGTAAGTACAATTACTGTCTCACCAAAGTCCTCCACTATCTAGGATGATACCCCAGGTCCAGACTTGGATGATCTCATAGCCCAAGATACTCTAGAAGAGGAAAGAGAAAAAGGTATTGAGAAGGCTAAAGAAGAAAAAGAAAAAGCTATGTTTAAAGCTATTGATGATCTGTATGACAAACCTCAGTCCTCACACTCTGAAGATGAGGATGAGGATTCTGTTGATTCTGAAGGAAATAAGAAAAGGAAAAGGATTGCTAAAAGGAAGAGGAAGGCTATTGCTCCACCTCCTCCCAACCCAGATCATGATATTCCTTACTACATCTTGAAAGGAATTGATCCTAAGTCAAAAAGTTTTGAGCCTTGGATGTGGTTTTCTAAGAATGCCTAGAAAGCTAAGAAAAAGAGCAGGAAGAACTCTCCTCCTCCCAAAGGGATTCAGAGAGGTCCTCCTCCTCCTCCCTCTCCTAGTGCATCAGGCAACATTGCTCCCAGATCTTCTGCTCCTCCTAACAGATCAGCTCAACAAAGGAAGCCTCCTCCAAGCAGTTCTGACCATCAGAGGCAATCTAGGCCGCCAAGAAATCCAAGAGAGCAAGTTAAGGAAGTTGTATATCAACAACCAACTTTCTCTCCTCCTCAAACCCCTAGATCTCCTTCTGGAAGAAAAGTCTCACCTTCAAAGGAAATACCAACACAAACTAAACTAGTCGATGCCAAAGGAAAGAGAATTATATACTCTAACAAATCAAGCAAAAAGTATGTTGAATATGCTCCTCCATCTAGTCTCATGATTCAAGAGCCAAAAGAGCAAACTGAGAGCTATCTAAGTCAATCAGTGAAGTTTAAAGCTGTAAATCCATTGGATCAAGCTGATGATGATACTTATGAAAGTCAAGAGCTTGACCCCAACTTTAAAATGGCTAAACTTCTAGAATTGGTGGGAGCAGCTCAGATCAAGAAAGCTAAAGAAGAAGGAAAAGATATTACAGGACATTCTACCATATCAAAATATTGAAAGAAAGAATTTGATTGATTTCAAGTCAGTTCAGAAGTTTTTGAAGCTTCAAAATATATGGAAAAACATCCTGAAGCTGTTCTTCCAAAAGCTAGAGAAATAAAGATTATTGGAGAGCAGGATTTGAAGTTATCAAAGAAGGATGCATATGATCCCAGCAGAAAAATTGCTTTCTCTCCTGCTACTTCAATTCCTCCTTCAGACTCTATTGATAAACATTGTGACTTCTGTGTTGCCTTTATAATTCATTTAAATCTGGTTGATGATTTATCTCTTGCTATTTACTATTATCTGCTTATATCAGTTTTTGTTTATGTTTGAGTGACATCACCAAAATAGGGGGAGATTTTTGGTTCCCTAGTTTTGATTTGGGCCATGTCATCTTAATTAGGCTTAATTGACCCAAGAATTATCTATGGTCAATGGTTAGACTAAAAGTTATTCTACCCTAGGATTAGTTAGAATAAAACCAGATAGAATAGTTGAGATTGAATTGAAATGAGATTTCTGTTTAGTAGAATTGTGCTCGACGATAGTCGACTGCCGATCGACGATCTTCGATTGATGATCGACGATCTCAGAGTTATATATACTCTGAAGTGGGATCGACGATCTGCTTGTTCAGATCGACGATCGTCTAGCTGAGGTCGACGATTTCTGTTCAGACTGTTCTGTCTTCAGGTCGATGATCTGCTTGCTCAGATCGACGATCTTCATTCTTTGCTCGACGACTTTTGTCTGCCTTTATCATTATTTACTTCATCTGATTTCCTGATTTATTTACTCCTATTTAAATAATATTCTATTCTAATATTCTGCTTATTAGAATGCATATACTCTATTGCTTATATGCAATATTTTTTATGCATTGATTTAAAAGATTTTGAAAGAATAGAGCCGTTTGTTTTATTAAAGGAAAGATTAGATTTTGTACAGCTGTTTTATAGCCGTTAGGATCTGATTCCTGTACATTTGTGTAAAGTCAAATTGATAGGATATTTTAATATCCTAAAATCCTTTTTGGGAATGATAGAAAAGACTATCTCTGCAGTTTCTTTATTTGACTTATCATAATATTTTGGAAAGACCTTTTTGTGCAGGGCTCGGGGCATTATTAGAAAAAGCAAAAGTCTCGGTATTATAATAACGGTTGGCTGAATAAAAAGGAAGATATAGATAAAAAAAAAGTGGAAAACTTAGCAACAACTGTGAGAGAACAAGAGCTCTCAATAAAAGAATTTGTTCTTCTGCTGCTTCCTGAGTTCATCCTGTCCTCAGGAAAATCAACACTCAATGCTCAAAGCTTTCAAGAAGAACTCTCATCCCAGATAGCAAAAGCTGCTAAAGAAGAACAACCATCAAGATCTTGAGTCTTCTTCAAAGCTGCATCAGAAAAAGTTTTAAAGCAATTTGGAGTTCCTGCACCCTGAAGCAAAGCTTCTTCCTGGACATTCTCTAAGCCAGGGGGAGCTTTTATTTTCTCAGAGAAATCCACTAGCTTCTCTGAACACAGAGAAGACACCATCTTTTTATCTTTCTTTTTAACCTCCTTGTAAAAGGGTTATTTCTCCCTTGAAAGTGAACTGTTAGTGATAGGGCACCTGAGCAAAACCTATTGGATTTTGGACTCCTGATCAAAAGATCAAAGGGTCTCTAGATCTACCTGCAGTAGATCTTGTGGTGGCAGGGCACCTGAACAAAAACCTGTAGTGGATTCCTACCAGGGTGGTAGAAGAGTGGATGTACCCAATTGAGTGTTCCTTGTCAGAGAAATCTTCGTGAAGAAATCATGTACGAAGCCTATTTTTCAAGGTATTCGATTCATCCTGGAAGTTCAAAAATGTATAAGGATCTGAAAAAGAACTTCTGGTAGCCGGGTATGAAGAAAGATATAGCACATTATGTTGCTAAGTTCCATACATGTGCTCTGGTGAAAGCGGAATGCCAAAAGCCAGGAGGATTCCTGAAGTCACTACCGGTCCCAGTGTGGAAATTTGATGATATTTCCATGGACTTCGTGCATGGATTGCCGAGATCTCAGCGGGGTAATGATGCGGTTTGGGTGATTGTGGATCGGTTAACAAAATTTGCTTATTTTATTCCAAATCGAAGAGATGATACAGTCGACAAATTGGCTAAAATGTACGTAGATTCGATCGTATGATTGCACGGAATTCCCCGTAGCATTGTTAGCCATCGAGATGGACGCTTCACATCAGGAGATTGGAGGCTAATTCATCAGCTGTTAGGCACAAAGTTGCATTTCAGTACAGACTTTCATCCCCAGATGGACGGTCAAACTGAAAGAACCAACAGGACGTTGGAAGATATGCTCCGGATGTGTACGCTAGATTTTGGAAGTCGCTGGGAAGATCATTTGTTCATGATTGAATTTGCCTATAACAACAGTTACCAGGCCAGCATTCAGATGGCCCCTTTCGAAGCTTTGTACGGCAGGAAGTGCCGCACACCATTATCTTGGGCGGAGATGGGTGAAATGAAGCTTTACAAGCGGCAAGATGTGACTGATATGCATGAAACGGTACGTACAATTCGTGAAAGGTTGTTAATTATATTGCTCAAGATAGGCAGGCCAAATATTATAATGCCAAGCACCGGGACGTAAAGTTTGCGGTGGGTGATTGGGCATATCTAAAAATCAATCCTTTTAAAGGTGTGTCCAGGATACGGCGTCTGAAAAAGTTGAGCCCGCGGTATCTAGGACCTTTTGAGGTGATTGAATGCATCAGTGAGGCAGCCTATCGGTTACTGCTACCACCTGAGTTAAGTATTTTACATGATGTGTTTCATGTCGGTGCTGTAGAGAGCAATAAAAGAGCCGTCGTAAGTGATAGTTGCAGATCGAGTATCTTTCGATAGTGGGCTAACGACAAAGGTTAGGCCCATTCAGATTGAAGATGCCGCCGAGAAGCAATTGAGGAACAAAACAATCGAGATGGTCAAAGTCCGGTGGGATAATTGTGGCCGAGAAGAGCTTACTTGGGATCGTGAGCAAACCATGCAGACAGAATTTCCCGAGTTATTTTTGTAAGTGGTTGTATTTTAGACCGTGTAAGAATCAATAAATATGGACTTTATTGAGTTTTTCAGTCATTCAAATTTCGGGACGAAATTTTCTGCAAGGAGGGGAGGATTGTAATACCCCAAAACCCAGTTTTGGTTTTCAGGCCAAGTGACACGGCCTGGGACACGGGCGTATCCCAGGGCGTGTCAAGCAAATACTCGAGCTGGTCTCGAGTAAGTTTCAAAGTTGGGTTTCGAGTGTTTTTGGAGTGACACAGCCTGAGACACGGGCGTGTCCCAGGGCGTGTCATCCTCGGGTTGCTGCAGGTTGCGCGTTCGACGATCGTTCAGCATTTTGATCGACGATCAACGATCGATGAGAAGAGGCGACACGGCCTGTGACACGGGCGTGTCATAGGGCGTGTCCTTCTCGACGATCGGCGAGATCGTGTCGACGATCGGCGAGTATAATCTCGGCGATCGACGAGATTCGTCGAGAGAGGCGACACGGCAAGAGACACGGGCATGTCTCAGGCCGTGTCAGGTTAGGCGCGGTCACGCGCGTGTTCTACCCGTGTGCTGAGGCGGTTCTTTTCCGCTTAAGGGACACGGCCTGTGACACGGGCGTGTCACAGGGCGTGTCAGGGCCGAAAATGTTATTTTCTGCAGATCTCGGCCGTTTATTTCCCTCTTTCCAGATCTGGTGGTGTTCAGTTTTTCCAGTCCCTATAAGACCCCGAACCAGTAAACTTATCCTCACTTTATCTTCTTAAGTGAGAGAAGGAAAGAGGAAGAAGGAAGGAAGAAGAAGAAGGAGGAAGGAGAGGGAGATCCAGCTAGTCCAAGCTCAGATTCGCGATCGGAGGCCATATTCGGGAAGGCAGAGCTCCAAGCAGTGCTTGCCATGGCTCCAAAACATCCTCCAAGGGTAACGACTTCCTCCTTGGATTTGTGAAATCCTTCCTTTTTGCATATGCATGAATCCTCTACAAAGGTAGAGTTGAATTCTCTTGGGATGTTGAACTCCATCCCTTGATTCTTATTGGAGTAGTCTCGGAAGCAAGAAGTACGGGTAGGCATGCTGTGTGAAGCCCATTTGGATAGGTTAGTCCAGATTGGTGATGATTGTATGCATATCAGAGCAAGACTCTGTATTATTGTGATGCGTGTGATGTTCTTGGTGGACACCTGCAGCTTGGTGCAGTAGGATATTATGTGGATTGGTTGATGCTGTGTGATCTCAGCCCATGTAGTTGTGAGTGCTACTTTTGGGGGTTGATGCTGTGTGATCTCAACCCTTGTAGTTGTGATGCTACTTGTTGAGCCGGTGGGGCTGCAACTGTGGAAAAGCCAACGGGCAAGGTGAAGTTGTACCCGTGTCAGTCCTGATCGACGTCTGACGTATGTGAGCTACGGGCAAGGCTGATCTGTACCCGCATTCTGGTTGTCTAACCGTAGGGTGCTTAAGGCCCTGTTAGGATCACAGAATGAGAATCGCTCCGGCTATTTGAGCCATGGAGGATTGGAATGCTCACAAATTGCGGTCATGTCTGGGACCTCTGAACGGTGGTGGGACCCTGGTTTTCCGGTACACCGATAATGTGCCCTGAGAGCACGGAACGTTGGGCCGTCGTGCCGACGTTTGTGATGGATGATGACTTGTACGGGCGTACAAGTGTGATGTGCTAAAGCATACCCTTTTGATTGTATATAAGTGTTATGCAGGGGAGGAATTCCATTGTCCCGTGCCAGGGACAGGGTCGTTATAAATGGTCAGCCAAATGCTGACCATTGCTTTGTTTGACACTGCTTGGTGGATCTTTTGCGTGCAGGTCAAGAAGGGCCACGCAGGAATGAGGGTGGAAGACCCTAAGCTGCTGCTGCTGAGTGTTAGCCCTCGAAGGCTATTTTTGTACCTTGTGTAAGAACTCATGTGTGACCGGCCTGTGTGCCGATGTATGGAAGATACCTTCTTGTATAAAGAGTAACACTTGTAATAAGCCATAAGGCCGTACTTGTGGTTTTATATTATGGCATGTTTGGTTTAGCTGTGGACTTCTGTGTTGATGTTTGAGTTCATTCTTGCAACCTTTTAATCTTCCGCTAGAATGCTCTGTGATTGGATGCGTATTTGGTATTACTTAGTAACGTCTCCGCCTGTTTGTAAGACATGGTGTGGGGCAAAACTCTCTAGCTATGGAGGACTTTAACACAGGTCCTACTGCTCAGGCTATGGCGGTTAGCCATAAAACTCAGAGAGCAAAACTCTCCTACTTCAGGCAATCAACCCTACCTTAGGCATACATGCCCTACACTCAGCCTTTATAAATCAGTCTTACAACTCAGATCCAAAAGGATCCTATAGAAAGGAATGGGTTTTATTGGTGTTGATTTGACACCATAGAAATTTCTCTGTGTCTGCTTCCTGAACTGAGATAAATTCAGCCCTACCTTCTTCTCAGCAATAAGATAACTGATCTTCAATAAGATGCTACTTGTGTTGGAAGTTACTCAGAGACAAGGTCTCTGAACTTTCTTTTTTTATGCTCTTCAATCAGCTAACTTTGACTGTAGAAATTTGAATGTACTGTTTAGTATTATTTCTCAGCTTTTTTGATCTTGCTATATCTTGTGAAGATTGTTACAACTAACTCACTAGAACTTTTAGTTTAGCTGGTTTAACTTCCTGCTTCAAGCTCAACAATAATGGCAAGGAGGAAGACGAAGTCCAGCCGCTACTTTCGAAATGAGTAAACCCTAAAAGTTAAGTTCCATCTCCTGATCTTGTCCCTTTTATCTTCCGCCATTCAATGACTATTTTGACTGTAGGGCTCACCTATAGTTGTTGGCTGCAACTTGCTTTAACAGTAAAAGACGTACAATAGGTCTTTGGTAATATTTGTTGCATACTGTAGCTTTCTCGTAACTAATTTGAATTATGTTGACTTTTGTTGACTTTTGCTGACGTCAGCATCTGTGGACTTAGCCATTTTCTTAGTTTCATCCCAGGCGTTGAGTGTGTTGAGTGAACTGGCTTCACTCAACGAATCTGGACTTAGCCAATTTCTTCTGCAATCCCAGACTTTGAGTGCATTGAGTGAGCTTTCATCACTCAACGCTTATGAACTTAGTTATTTCACTGACTGCCTGCCTTTATTCTATGCAGTTGAGTGAACTGGCTCCACTTAATGCTTTTGTACTTATGCACAACTTTCTTTGTGAATGCGTTGAGTGAGTCTTCATCACTCAACGCTTCTGCCTTTGCCCGACTTCTTATTGATAAGGCGTTGAGTGAACTGCCTTCACTCAACGCTTTTGTACTTAGACAATTTTCTTAATGAGCTTGCGTTGAGTGAACTGCACTCACTCAATGCATATGGACTTAGACAAATTTTCCTGTCTATCTCTCTTTAGGCTTTGCCTGATCATTGCTATGTCATCGCCTTCTTCTTTGGCGTTGAGTGAGCTGTCCTCACTCAACGATTCTTGACTTTGCCAGAATTCTTGGCAGAATCATCAACTACTTGAGCTTGACTCAACGCTTCTTTCATTAGGCATTGAGTGAGCTATCCTCACTCAATGATTGTGGACTTAGTCGATTTTTCAGCTTACCAATGCTGAGGCTTTGACAAACTGTGATGTATACGACGCCTTTTGATATATTGCATTGAGTGAACTGTCTTCACTCAACTCTTGTGGACTTAGATGATTTTCAGTCTTTCCAGCATCCTTCCTTGGCATCTGGCGTTGAGTGAACTGGCTTCACTCAACGCATGTGGACTTAGATATATTTCTATCTCTCCACCTTTCTACCTTATGACCACCTGTCACAACCCCTTACAGAAACTGTCTAAGCCCTTTCCAAGGAACATCCTACACATGATGAGCTTGAACAACATCAAATACAACTATTCTCTTAGTGTTGACGGTGATGCCTCTTCAAATCAAATCTATGGAACATTGAGGGCAATATTCCCAACAATCTCCCTCTATTTGAAGACGGAAGAACACCCAGCAATAATAAGAAGCATTTTCTCATAATGTGTATAAATTAAAAATTGTTATAAGCCTTCTCATACCACTTGAAAATTTGAAGTAACTTACAGAACTGCTCACCACTTAACATTTAGGTGGGGGACTTTCCTCAAACCACTTGAACTGACAGGTGCCTGAAGTGCTTTTCCTCTCCTCTTTAAAGCCTGCAAAATCTACATCTGAATAGCCTGTTAATTCAAAATCCCTATTTCTAGGGTACCATAGGCCAAGATTTTGTGTGGCCTTAAGATAACTCAAAATCCTCTTAGAGCAGAGTAGTGAGATTCTTTAGGGCTAGCTTGATACCTAGCAAAAACACATGTAGCATGCATTATGTATGACCTACTTATAGTAAGATATAGAAGAGTGCTAATTATCCCTCTTTACAAAGTTTCATCTATAGGTTTCCCTGCCTCATCTTTTTGACCTATAGGCATACTTGACCCCTTACGAGTTTTCATGGTGGAGGCATTCTCCATACCAAACTTTTTGATCAACTCCCTAGTGAACTTAAACTGGGATATGGATAATCCATCTTAAGTCTATCTTACTTGGAGGATCAAGAAGAACTTAAGTTCACCCATACTGCTCATCTCAAACTTCTCTTGCATAAGTTTAGCAAACTTCCTGCAAAAGTTATCATCAGTAGATCCAAAGATTATGTCATCTACCTAAATGTGGACTAGGATTATCTTGCCCTTAGATTTCCTTAGGAATAGGGTCTTGTATATCTTCTCCCTTGAGAATTTGTTCTAAATGAGGAAGCTAGATAATGTCTCATACCATGCTCTTGGTGCTTACTTGAACCTATATAGAGCTTTCCTAAGTCTATAAACAGAATCAGGTGAGTTAGCAACAACAAAACATGGAGGCTGTTTAACATAGACTTCTTCCTTTAAGTCACCATTCAGGAAGTCTGACTTCACATCCATCTGGTAGACTTTAAATTCTTTGAATACATCATATTTAAGGAAGAGTCTGATGGCTTCTAATCTTGCTACATGGGCAAAGGTTTGATCAAAGTCAATACTTCTTCTTGTCTGTACCCCTTAGCTACTAGCCTTGCCTTGTTCTTGATTATAATGTTATTTTCATCAAGTTTATTTATGTAGATCCACTTGACTCCAATGACATTATGTCTTTGTGGTCTGGGAACCAGCTTCCAGACCTTACACCTCTTAAACTAGTTCAATTCCACTTACATTAGTACAATCAAGAACTGATCTATGTTGGCCTGTTCAAATCTCTTGGGCTCCACTTGTGATAGGAAACTTACATACATTGCTTTATTAAGGCTCTTGCTTCTTTTCACCACTCCTTGGTTTGCATCACCAATAATCTGGTGTCATGGATGATCTCTTAGATGCTTGATAGCTGGAGGCAATGTTCTTACAACATCAGTAAAAAGCCCGTATTCGATTAGTGGGTTCACCCCAAGGACCATTGTTGGTGCAGGCTACATCCCCCGACGAACCACAACGGACAAACGACACCAAATTGTTCACACTCGTTCTAATTCTACGCTCACATAATTTAAACACAACACACCCAATTTTGCAAAAATATCAATCGAATGCTAATGCACGGGTTCGCTACACCCTTAGAGTTCAAATAGAGGCGATGAACCAATATTCTCTCAAGCGAAATGGATCGACCCGATCTGTTCGAGCTTGTGATGTACCAAAAGAGATCTACCGAAAATAAACGATATGGAAATGGTAGATCTCTCCTAATAAAAAGAAAATGAGGTCGCCAATCCTCACGAACTTAAATAGATTAAAAAAAACACAAAAAAATTGTTCGGATCAAAACCACGACAAAATCAAAGTTTCGCAAGCAACGCTAAAGAAAACCACAACAAGAATTAATCTAATAGGGAAACACTCAAAGGTAGAAATTTTTTTACCCCAATCGGAATGGATGATTCCGATTTTAAAAAAATTGGTTCGCTCTTCTACGGTTCCGCTGAAGTTACGCCGAACGGATAGAAACTCATCCGCTTTCCTTGCTTCATGTCGAAGCAAGTTCGTCGTCGCCGGAGTTGTGATCCTTGGCTTAAACCCACCAAGATGGAAAGTTCTTGGTTGGTCGAACCCTAGGAGGGAAATCTTGTTGTGGCCGAATGTAAGACCCCCCACCAGAACACAAACACGGCACGAGAGGGGTCTTATGTCCAGAACAGCCGCCTTGCGGTAACACTAACACTCGGGCTAGCCTGTACCACAAGACGCCTATTCTGCGGCTACTACAACCAATATCAACATATAGATGCCAACCCAACCATAATAACATGAAAGTCAAATCCACACCAAGCATATGTCCATAACATCATAAATAAAGAAGCTACAACAAGCTTCTAATATCAGAGTACGAGAACAGAATTGCCCCGAAGGGCTACAACAAAATCTCTCTCTCACTCACATCTGTAACCGACGGTAGCGATGGTACCGTCCCTTCAGGCCCTGTCACCCTGGCCTGGATGTCCGGCTGCATATCCTGCTGCTCCACCTGCGGGGTTTCCTCCTAAAAAGGAAGACGTAGAAACCGTTAGTTATAAAGACTAAGTGGCTTCACATCCACTCCCCCGGCGACTCCTCGGCACCGTGCGGAGAAAGGAACAAGTACAATAAATATATATCAGTAGTACAAGCAGGTGAAATATGTATACATATCATAAATAGCAATAGTAAGAGTATACAAATGAACAGCCTCTTAATTTACAATTCTACCAACTACAGCAGCAAGAGAGTATAATATAATAACAGTAAGTAACTCAACTTATATGGATGCCCATACAAGCATATAAGTTGAGGGTCGTTCAGCAGAAAGTAACTCATCGTATAAGAGAGCCCATACAAACTTATACGATGAGGGTCTTGTGTATGAATGAAGTGCAATGCTATGTATGCAATGCTATGACACACCCATGATCAAGCACATGCAATCGCTATGTCGACACAGACTTATAGTTCCCACTATTCGAGCAGGTAGCTAACCTCTCAGGCATCAACCGTCGTGGCCAAACGGTGACAGTAGAGCGGGCATATCCACTACTAGGCTGATCTCCACACTACCTGGCCTAGACCTCCGTACGCCCCAACGCTAAAAACACAACAGCGGAGCTCACATGTGTACTACGGCTCAGCGGGTTCTTGTCATAACCCGCATTTTCTCCGAATTAAGAATTATCAGAGTAAGAGAAAACACGCGTCATGTTGCCACGTCAAGCAGGGGATAACTGCTGACGCTCAGGCAAAACCAACTACAATCTTTATGCAGAAAATCATGTGCTTAATGAATAGAAAATCAGTTATGATTAGAGTCCGTATCCTCGGGCTCAGTGGATCATCTAGTCCACCAAAGAAAACTATATTTATACGCTGCGGAAAAATACTTATTTAGATTTGACACCCTAAAGAGCGCATCACGGTCCCCAGAGAACCACTCATGCTATGCAAGACTCTACATTAAATTTATGTAATATATAAGAAAATGGTCTTTATACGTGATTTGGAAAAATAGTGATTACGCTATAAAACATGCTGATCATGAGCTTTATTTATAATAATAATTATAGTTTAAAAATAACTAGCAACCTACCATAAAACCTTCTCAGAGCAAGTAGACTATCTCCGGAAAATGGTAGCAGCAATAGTATATATCTAGTACAGGTAAAAAACTACCATGTGGCGCCAACAACCTGACACGAACCCACTAGCACAAATAATGTCTGTAAGAAAGTAATGAAAACAACCTCACTAACAAGGTAAACAGAACTCCAAGGTCCGGGAGTCCACCAACAACACCACCTCCAACTAGCCACCAGACTGGCTACAGCTCAGAACCTGGGGTATTCCAAAAGAAAACAGAATACCTCAGCAAGCTAAACAAAGAAAAACTGCATGAAAGAGTCAACCAAAGGGAAGGTAACAGAAAAACATGCAGTATAAAGAGCCACAACTGTCCAAAACAGGACAACAAGAAAAGCACTACGTGCAAAGAAACAGCAACAACCCAGACCAGGAACAACATCCTGCAGGGCCTACTAGGCTACCAAGAGCCAAAGTGCTGCAAACTACCAAGGAAGAAACTTCTAACACCCTAAACTGTGGGAAGTGATAGTAGCAAAAACAACAACGAGGAACGGATCGAAGGCAAACGCAGTCCCCCAATCCACCATGCCAAGTCAAAAGCTCGAGGGTCAACACGTGAAAACACAAGGGATCTTCCACCCGACATGCCCAGCCCGTACCGGAGCAAGAAAAAACATGGGTGGCCTTGGCTATATCACACAACTCCACCCCCATAAAGAGCTACAACCACCACTACTAACCACGACCCATGATTCGGCCTTTAGGAAAATAAAGAAAAAAAAACGGCCGACAAGGAAAACCAGAAATACAACTGGAAATCCACTCGGGAACGAAAGACAAGGTAAAGAAAGAGTGTTGAAATAAACCAACACGACTATGAGCGTTGAGTGAAACCCACTCAGTGCCTTCCTAAACTTTGGCGTTGAGCGAGCTAGCCTCACTCGCCGCCAAAATAATGCCACTACCCACAAACCCACTAAAGAATACGGAGCTCGACGATACTCGAACGACCAAGGCAGAAGATCCAGAACTCGAGTAGTTGCCTGTCACTTGAGTATCTAAATTCCCGCACTCGAAACCAGCTAAAATCGCCTAGCAACAGAAAATATACAGAGCGCACGATCAGTGACGCACGATCAGTGGTCGTGCGCACTCATTGCTGATGATCGTGCGAGCGAACCTGGAAAACCTGAGAAAAAACTTAGCGTCAGCGCACGATCAGTGACGCACGATCAGTGGTT
>CM077082.1:191575869-191616280 GCA_039513925.1 Platanthera zijinensis
ATCTTCTTAGAGGAATTATCCATTGGGTGAATGGATTGATGTTCTCCCAAGGTTGATAAAGATTTTTATTAACGTTTCTGTTAGAGTTAGAGTTTCTGTAGTAATGATCTGGGATATATGAACTCTTGTAAGTTCGTCGATGTGAGCTCAATAAATTGGGATAAGATCTTCGATCTCTGCTCAATGAATAAAGGTATTAATTCTTAGGGCACCAATATAGTCGATCTTTGGTCGACGGACCATACTGGTTTCGTCGATCGTCGGTCGAAGGATAGTTGTTGTTATGGTTGGCATATAGAGTTCGTCGTTCTGAGGTCGACGAACTGTTCACATTTCGTCGATCTGAGTTCGACAAAAACTGTTGAACATTGTTGTAGTTGTTTTTCTTATTATTCTTAGATTTTTGTGTTAGTTCCATTTGCTTTAATACTTAATTTTCTTTGTTTACTTGTTCAGTATTCTTCTTTTCGTTATCTGAAATGAAATTTACAGGTTTAGAAAAGTGATTTTTCTAGATTATAGGTGGCTCACTAGAAGATGTACCTAGTCCGAGGTTACTGTTATTTGCCCTAGCATTTAGAGTTCTAGTTATATCTAACAGTTGTAAGCTTCTACCATTGAGAGATTCTTCTAATTTCTTGGCATTACTTAGTTCAGATTTTAGGAAAACAATTTGTTCATTAGCTGAGGTAAGTTCATTTGTTAGTTTACTATTTTCAGCAATGTACTTATCTTGTTCAGTTAATCTTTCTCTAAAAAGTTTGATTTCCTTCTCAGAGCCTATTATATTTAAGCATAGATTTTTATACTTAGTTTTAAATTCTACTGAATTAAAATCATAAGATGCAATTTCCTAGTCTTCTGTAGACAGTGTTTCTTCATCATCTGAAGCTTCAGCATCTGACTAACTGCTGGGAGCATCAATTACCATTAGGCAAACCTATTTTGCCTTCTCCTCTTCTTCATCATCACTGGAGCTGGAAGTGGATGACTCTTCCTCTGTATCACTCCAGCTTTCTGCAACAAACCCTTTCTCCTTCCTCTTGTGTTTGCTGGAGGAGGGTCTGATGTGATGAGTTCTTCTTGAATCCTTTTCTCTTCTCCTATCCTTCTTCTGAGCTTCTGGACACTCTGAGATTAAATGTCCAGGCTTCCTGCAACCAAAGCAGACAATTTATTTAGAAGGGGTCTTGTCATACATTGGCTTATCATCTTGCCTAGATGACTTTCTTCTTAAGTCCTTTACCATTTTGAAGAATCTTTTGGCAAAGAGGCTCATCAGCTCTTCATTGACTACAGTCCCTTCAGATTCCTCAGCAGCCTCGAATGCAATGTTGTGCTCCTTCCTGGTAGGTGTTGGAGTCTTCAATTCAGCTTCTGCTTCTCTGGTCTTCATTAGTTGCTCATAGGATTTGAGCTTTCCAAGGAGTGACTCAGTTGATATTTCTGTCATGCTTCTTGCTTATCTAATTGGCCAGATCCTTGAATCCCATGAGCTAGGGAAGCACATGAGGATTTTATCATTTACTTATGTTAGAGTGATGTACTTGTCTTAGGTCCTTAGCTCACTGATGATTGAGCTAAGCCTGTTGTACATATAACTTACTGACTCAGCTTCATCCTTTTTGAAATTCTTATACTGTGTGATGAGATTGGATCTCCTATCCTTTCTCTCATCAGCAGATCAAGCCACCATCTGATTTAAAGAATCCCTGATGGATTTAGCTAAAGTGCACTCAGCCACCTTTTAAAAAATATCATTAGACATAGTCTGAGCTAGGATATTCATGGCTCTGGCATCTGCAATCTTGGCTTTCCTCTGTACATCTGTCCAATCAGGAGGTTGGAATGCACTCAGATTTGTTGAAGTTGAAGGAGTGGAGGCCACTGGATTTGGTAGTCCTATCAAGATTAAATTAAAAATGTCTTCATCAATAGAGTTCATTTATAACTTTATTCTTTTCTTACAGATGTCAAACTTAGATAAGTTGCCAATTGGAGGTCTGGTGCTAACATAATCTTTGTTTTGTGTCATTGTATAAAATATGTAAGGAATAAGATTTAGTCAGAGATTATCTAAGGATCTTGGTTAGTCCAGGTGTTAGCCTGTTTAAATGAAAATGACTAACCTGCCTCTGATACCAATTAAAAGGAAAAGGGGGATAAGCTCTGAATAACTCTAGAGGGGGGAATAGAGTTTTTAAAATTCCTTTTTATCTTTTTGCAAGTATGATGTTAAGTAATAAAATAGGTGATTAGTAATAGCTATGAAATGTTAACGGAAATAAGGAAAAGCTACACTAAGATATCACAGCACAATGCAAATAGAAAAACAACAAGCAACACAAACAACTAAAGAACTTTATAGTGGTTCCCCAAATGGGTAAGTCCACTCTTCTACCACCCTTAGTAGGAATCTACTACAGGGTTTTGTTCAGGTGTCTGCCACCACAATATCTAATTGTAGGGAGATATTGCAACCCTTTGAGCTTTTATAAGGTGCCCAAAAACCAAACTCAATTATTTTGGAAGGTGACTTGTGAACCAACCTAACTTTTGAAGGGAGTTAAAACCCTTTACAGTGGGGTGAGGAGTAAAGTGATGCGAGTCTTCTCTTTTCTCAAAAGCAATTTGAGAAGACTAAGAGTGGATTCCAGATCTTGTCAAAGATCTCCTTGAGATGTAGATGTGTTCATGATGAGATGCTTTGTTCAGGGCGAGTAGTCCTTAAGCTTGAGAAAACTAGATCTAGGAGCTTTAGACAGATTGAGTTATATTGTCTCAACAAGTTCCTAAATGAAAAGATGAAGAAGACTCTTGATCTGTTTTTTTTTCTTCTTCTATCTTCTTCAGAGCACTGTGAGAGATTAAGATTGAGAGCTGCTAGAAAGTATTCTGCTATTGTGAAGGATGTCTCTCTGCAATTTTTCTTTGCTCAATAAAAACCATGAACTCGAGAACTCTGATTCTTTCTCTTACTATTATTGTGAAGATGTTGTTGTTTTCTTTTATATTCTCTATGTCTCTGTGTATGTCAAAAACGATAACCAATCTTCCTTAGAGATTTGAAATCCTGCAACTAATGTTCTGATGGAATACTGGGAAGGAAAATGGCTAGCATGCCTGTTAATATTTTTTCCCTCATCTGTCCCAAGAAATATGTCAAATAAATCCTCTGATGAATACCATAATCAATGCTTCCAGGAACAGATATATTCATAGGGAATATATGCATTGATTACTCAGGGAATTTATGACTTAGAATAATAATAGAGACAGAACAACTAAGGAAAGTACAAGGAACAAACAACTAACAAAATTCGTCGACCAGAGAACAGATTTCGTTGAGCTGCACTCAGAGATCGTCGACCTTAGAAATCCTGTTCTTTGACCTGAGCTCTGCGAACCAAACACTTAAAATAATTAACTGATTCTGTGCTCAATGTTCATCAACCATAAAATCTGTTTTATACGCAAAGATCGTCGACCGCAGAACTTGAATCAACAAAAATAGTCGAGCTGAGAAACGGACTGAGAGAAAACGTCGACCACAAAATAAATCCTTCTAATGAATATCGTCGACCTGAATTCTAAGTTCGTCGAGCTTAACTTAGAGAAGGATTTCTAAGTTCTTCGAGCTGAGCTCGACTAACGTCGAGCTGAGTTCGACGAACATCGAACTAAATTGTAGACATTTAAAAATCTTCTAAGTCTTTAATCTGAAGCTTTGATCAGGCAGGTCCATGAGGATAAACACTAGAGGACTGGCCTATGACCTAGAATGAAAATCAGTGACCCTAACTATACAACATGGGTCAACAAACCTAAGAAGTGCCTAGCCCAAATCAAAACAGGGGTTCCAACAACCCATGATAAAGGTGTTCTACACCTCCTCTCATCAAGCACATTGTGGGGTGCCATCCCGATGGTAGCTTGATGACCGTTGCTGTATGAAAATACACTAGTGGTAAGAGTCATTCCCACGGACCTACTCTATCCAATACACACAACCTCAATAGATCTTCCATGGTTCTAATGGTCCTCTCAAACTGACCATCTATCTGAGGATGAGAGGTCATGCTAAAAGTAAGCCGAGAACCCAAATATGCTTAAACTTCCTTCCATTCCTTGGAGGTAAAACGACCATCAAGGTCCGAGACTATTGTCTTAGGCACCTTATGGTACCGTACAAACTGTTCCATACAGAGACGTACCAACACATCTATATGTGTATTTTTCTTTATTAGAATAAACCTAGCGACCTTGGTTAAGCGATTCACAATTACCCAAACCGAATCTTTCCCTGATCGTGAACAGGGAAGGCCGTTAACAAAATCCATAGAAATATCCTCAAACTTCCACTTCGGAATGGGTAATGATTGTAACAACCCACTAGGGCTCTTACACTCCACCTTTAC
Source organism: Platanthera zijinensis (assembly GCA_039513925.1). Taxonomy (NCBI): domain Eukaryota; kingdom Viridiplantae; phylum Streptophyta; class Magnoliopsida; order Asparagales; family Orchidaceae; genus Platanthera; species Platanthera zijinensis. The sequence goes on from CM077082.1 coordinate 191,580,288, forward strand.
CTTCTGAAAAGCCTCACAGTGTGTAACATAGTATGTGACATCCCTCTTCATCCCTGGACAAAACATGGTCTTTCTCAAGTTAGTGTACATTTTGGCAATTCCCGGGTGCACCAAATAATTGATGATATGTGCCTCTCTCAAAATATCTTCCCATATCTTACCACCTGCGGGAATGTAAAGTTTTCCATGGAAGTACATTAGATCCTATTTTAACGTATATCGTTCCACCGATCCTCCTATCATGGATTGATACATTAGGGCCAAAGCAGCATCTCTCCCTTGCTCTATTCAAATTCGATCTCGAATGTCACAAACTATACTCATGGAAGCTAAGTATCCCATATATGTCTCAAGATGATCCTTACGCACCAGCATAGTCTCCATCTCCTCGAGCACTCACGCTTATTCCATACTCATTATCCGAGACTCGGGGCTCGACACCGGTACCTTTCTGCTCAATTCATCTGCTATGGAGTTTGCTTTCCGGGGTGGTTGTTCAACGTAAATTTATAATCACACAAAAATTCTAACCATCGTCGCTGACTCAAATTCAACTCCTTCTGGGTATTAACATACTTTAAGTTCTTATGGTCTGAAAAGATCTCATAGTGGACGCCATATTAAAAGTGCCTCCAAATCTTTAAGGAGAACACCACTACTACCAACTCCAAATAATGTACTGGAAAATTAAACTCATGCTTCTTTAACTTTCTCGAAGCGTAAGCAATCACATGCCCATGCTACATCATTACTAATCCTATACCATTTTAGGATGCATCGGTATAAACTTGAAATCCTTCTTTTCCTGATGGAATAGCTAAGATCGGTGCGGAGGTAAGTCAATCCTTCAGCTCTTGGAATACAGCCTCGCATTATGTTGTCCACTCATATGAAACACCTTTCATTATCAGGGCAGTGAGAGGGAGGGTAATCTTTTAAAATCATTGCACAAACTTGCGAGAATATCCAATAAGCCCAAGAAAACTCCGCACGTCGACCGCCGACCTCAACAGTGACCACTCCTTCACCGGATGCACCTTGGTCGGGTCTACTGCTAATCCAACAACATAATTACATGGCCCAAGAAGGCAACTTCTCGGAGCCAAAACTCGCACTTGCTGAACTTATCAAATAAGGAGTGAACTTTTAATATCTTTAAAACTAAGTCCACGTGTTCAGCATGCTTCTCTTCCATCTTGAAATACACTGATACGCCATCGATGAAGATGATGATGAAGATATCCAAGTATGGATCAAACACCCTATTCATCAAGCTCATGAATGCGAAGAGGGTGTTTGTGAGTCCAAGTGGCATCACTGTGAACTCATACAATCCGTACATTGAGCTAAAGGCCGTCTTCTAAATATCTTCTTATCGAACTCTCAACTGGTAGTACCCAGATCATAAATCCAACTTGGAGAACAATTGCGCTCCAACCAACTGATCTAATAACCCATCGATCCGGGGTAAAGGATAGGTGTTTCGCACCATCAATCGGTTGAGCTCCTGATAATCTATACATATTTACAATGATCCATCCTTTTTCTTAACAAACAGAACAGGGGCTCCCTAGGGTGATAAAATGGGACGAACAAACCAAGATTCTACTAACTTCTGCAATTGAACTCTAAACACAGCGAGTTCCTTTGGAGCCATTCTGTAAGGGGTCCGAGAGATGGTTTTTGCACCAGGTACTAGTTTAATCTAGTTGTCCACCTCTCTATATGGGGGTAATCCCTACATCTTCTCGGGAAACACCTCAGGGAAATCCAGCAATACTAACAAATCCATTAAGTTTCTCACCATCTCTTTTAGTTCAAAACATATCATATACACCTCATCCCCTTTCATACGGTACTTAAGGGTCTGAATTGAAGACAACAACATTCGGGGTGCCAATCAAATACCTGGGAAAATGATATTTCAGTCTCTATGCCTCAAGATAATTTGATTTGTCGCACAATCAATTTTTGCATGATGCCAATCCACCCATACCATGCCCATAATTAGATCAAATTCTAGCATTGCCAACACTGTTCCAGGGGTTTCAAAAAGTTTTCCTCTTATTTGCACTTCCAAGTCATACTTTGCGGATGAAGTCATCTCAAAGCTGTCTGGGAGGCGTACTCTCTGAGTGATACCAGTGAAGTATTACCATCCCTCTAGATCCTTAACAAAATTTGCCGTGACAAATGAGTGCGTGGAACCATTATCTAATAGAGTGTGGGCTATTTTTTCACTAACAATCACGGTGCCTAAGTATCAAATCATAACAACTCAAGCTAGATTCCTAGCATAATTTAGGCAAGTTATGGAAGAATTCTTATAACTTTTTAATTGATGAAATACCTGCAATCACGTCCCGAGGATTCCACTCATGTGTCATGTCCAATGTGAACATCTGCTCCCATAAAGGTCTAGGATTCCTTCCTCGTGATCCTCGTCCTTGACCGGAGTTGATCTCTTCCTCGTGAAGCTGCTGGAGGAAAAATATGGTGAACTTTCTCACCTAGCTACGGGAAATAGTGTCGGATGTAGACCGACTGATTACACTATAAGCAAACTCGTTCGTACTGTTCTCTAGGCTGTTGATACATTTGTTGAGGTAGAGTTAGTGATGGCTCTGGGGTCGGGCATTCCATCCTAAAATCTTGACGAAAACAACCGCCGTCCCTTTGGTATCCTCTTCCACCTCTAATATTTTATCTCCTCCTAAAGTTAGAACCCGCTTCAATTACTCCCTCAATGGGTCTCTTAATGCTTGTATGGACTCCCAAGTGGTCCACTTCTAGCCTCTTTGCCATATCCACTATCTCTGCCAGGCTCGCATCTGCTATAAATTAAAGTGCTTGACTTAGGGGATCCCGTAGGCCTTTGTAAAACCATTTTGTATAACCACGATCATCCAATTCATATGAGTTAGAGAATCTAGCGAGATGGTGAAACTCCCGTTGATATTCTGTGACTAATTTAGATCCCTTTTTCAACTGCAGGAATCTCTCTCTCGAGCAGTAGAGGGAATGAAATGTTCCAAGAAAGCCTAAGAAAATTCACTCCAGCCGATGTCATTGTACACTCGGCCCTGAAAAGTGGAGCCTATGAGGGAATTCCACCACCTTTTGGAGTGTGACTCCAATACTGACACAACTAAGGTCACAACCATACTGGCTGGACATCTGATTCTGCCCAATAACTCTTGCATTGTGTCTAGCCACTCTTTTTTACAAACAGCCGACTCCGTCCCATGGTAAGCAGGAAGGGAGAGGGCTCGAAAGGTACTATGCCAGTTTTAACCCAGGGCTTGCAGCTACGCCGGGGCCTACTAAGACCTGAATGCGTCTAAAATTGTTGTAAGTATCTATCCCAATTCCGACTGATGAAACTAGGTAGGTATGGAAGGGGTAGGAGTGCCCATTACTGGCTCTATACCTGTCGGAATCTTCGCATTAAGGTACAAACCTAAGGTCAGGTTGGCTAATTGTAGGGTTACAACTGGACATACTTAGTGTGAATTGCACATGGGCACACCACTACTTCCACTAAGATAGTTTGTTCGCAAACTGACAAATCAAGCGGGGGTGGCACAATTTTTTGATGACTTCTTTAGTTAAAGATCGTTGCAAGTTGATACAAGCAGGTGGTATAATTATATCCATCATAAGAGTATCTACAACAATGTAAAACAAGTAGCAATATAAATCAATACTAACAGTTCTACTAGAGTAATAACAATCCAAAATAGCAAGTAGTTCTACAACAGGAAAGTAACTTAACATATAAAAATGCCCATATAGATGTATAAGTTAAGGATCGGCTTAACATAAAATAACTCATCATATAAGAGTGCTTATAAAAACTTTTATGAAAAAGATATTGGGCAATGCAATGCAATGATGTCTTATGAGGCACCCATGCAACTCATGCACTCTGTTTGCCATGTTGACACAGACTTGTAGTTCCAACTTTTTGAGCTGGTAGCTAACCTCTTAGGCATCATCCGTCGTGGACAAACAGTGACAATAGAGCGTGCTTCTCCACTACTAGGCGGGTATCCACACTACCAAGCCTAAGCCTCTGTACGCCTAAATGCTAAGAACACAACCTCATAACTCACTGTGTACTACGACTCAAAGGAGTCTCGGGTAGATGTGCACCGAGAACCATGACCAACTATCCTTCATCGTGGAACGAAAGGAGCCTCTGGGTGCGTATCACTAAAAGACCAATTCTAACCATCCACTTGCAATGGAAGGAGCCTCTAGAGTGAGCACTGAGGACCAAGCCCAACCCCCCAAGGTCTATCTGTCAACTCTCGTCGGTGTGACGACTGGCAAGCCAGTAGACCTACTACACTATCCTCATCCCAGTATATGACACCGTGTGTCAACTCACACCGCATGCATTTTCACTTAGCCATGCCATCACATCGTGGGGCTCCAACCGAGTCCCTTTCCATCATTGATATCCCATGCTCAACAGCACGCAAGGGCTCCGCACGAGTCCCTTTCCATAATTCATATCCCGTGCTCCATAATACATAAGGGCTCCACATGAGTCCCTTTCCATCATTCATATCTCGTGCTCAACAACACGGAAGGGCTCTACACGAATCCCTTTCCATCATTCATAATCTTGTGCGGTCAAACACACATGCACTGTCAACCCTTCAACCTTTCCATGCTCCCAAGCATGCAGGGGTTCAATATTAGCACAGGTGGTAAACCACCTTATACATCACATTAATCCCACACGGCTACACGTAGAGAGACATAACTCTAAGTAGTTCACTACTTTACATATTCCATTAATCAACATATCACATCTCCATGAAATTAAGCTCATCCAATTCTTTCCTTATTACCAAGCATACAACCAAACACTTATGGTTATATGTTCTCCACAATCATTTGTAAACCATTATTATCAATGGATTACTCATTCCATCATTGTTTAAATCGAGAACGGACTTCTCTGGAGTTCGGACCCTTGGGAAAGGGGTGACCTCAAACTTACTTCTCCTCACAAGCTTAGATGACCAAAAACTTAGAACCAGGAATAGACCCAAGGCTCCAGCACAGAGGTCCCACCACACACCCAAAAGACTTAGAGCGCATTCCCTCCCTAGCCAAGTGATGAGCAAAGGATACCTCAGAAAGTGTAAGAAGATCAGTGAACAAGTAAGCATTCCTTCTGAGGTACCCCCAGGGTCTATTTATAGTTTTCGAGACCAGTCCTGCAAATAGCGTAGCTCTACTATTCTAAATTGCTATATATATCCCAACTGGGTCTGCCAAAAGCAAAACTCCACTATTCTGAAGGGGTAAATGATGACCATTGGGGGCATCCAGGTAATTCTGTATCTTGACCCCACTAGGCGAGTGGTCCATGAAGGAACCAATCGCCTGAAGGAGCGAATGCCGGGGAACTGTGCATTCTCGTCCTTGAGTTTCTCCGAAGGGGGAGTGCCCCATGAGCAACCATTCGCCTGGCTTGGTGAGTACTTATCTTGCAGGCATGCTGCGGCGTGAGATATGGGGGAGTTCTTCATGAAGATCGCACTCACCAAAAGGCCCATCTTCCCCCTCCCTAGTCTGGGCGAATGCCCCCTTCGAGCACTAGGCGAGTGCAAACTTGCCTGCCTCACTTTTTGCTCATGTGTTTTTGGGCCTGAATTCCCTGCAATGCTTTGAACCTACCTGGGAGGGCCCACTCAGCGAATTCGGGGTTGTACACAATCCCCGCTCTTTGTGAACTTTCAAAAAGCTCGAAGAAAATCATCCAACCCTATATATTTGATGAGTGGATGCTGACCTGGAAGAGAATATTTTGAGGGCCCTCCCCCATGGCCCTATAGATATTCAAATCTTGGCAGATGATTCTTTCCCTACACAAGTTTTTTGTTCTCGCCGCCAACACGATTTCGCTCTCAAAAGAAGCACAAGATCATCTCAAAGCCGTCCAAGCCAAGAGCTAAGACTTGATGGGATCACTTGCCCCATCGATTTCCCGAAGAGCCCCAGGCTCATCTCTGAAAATGAAGAAGGAAAAAGTGGGCAGGCGCAACCCGGCCAGAGATAAATCGACCTCATAGACTCCATCCCATTTCGGGATCCCTTAGGTATTCTCACTCGCGTTTCTTTCTTTGTTGGGTTAAAGGTAGATGCCGACGAACTCGCTTGTAGATCCCGCCACAGGTCAAAGGATCTAGCGAGGTGAGGGATTAACCACACTCGCTCGGTGTTGGGAATGGCGAGATGGCCCACAAGATTACTTCTCCTTACAAACCAGATATTCCCTTGCGGGACAAAAGTAAGTCAATTTTTGTTCATTCTCCTCTTCTCAGTCTGCTTACCCATGCTTCATCGCAGCTCCACCCATCGGGACCACGGGATTAGGTGCTATCACGTTGAGATCCAATGCTCGTCAGACGCCTATTGATCCGGCCCCGAACCTTCCATCCCTGACAAATGTTATTCCCAATCCTTCTCACCAAGGAGATGCTCCGGCTACTTAATAACCAATTTTTTCCCATGGGCATGGGAAGGAGGTTATAACCTTCAACACTCCCTTTTAAGGATGGCCCATTACTTCTCGCCCTCACTCCGACAAGGATTCGAGTACGAGATCTGGTAAGAAATCATATTCGTCTTCTAAATCGGAGCGAAATAAAACCCCTCTGACACCATTCACAGTAAGTTACCGTGAGGTCTCATCAACTAAAGTTGACATTTATGAGGAGGATATCTTGCCTCTCCCATCCATTGATTCGATTGGAGAGTACCAAGGTGATCAAAAAGATGCTGAAGGGATGAAGCGAAAGCTGACCGACATACTCAGGAAGCAATCCATATTGCTACGCGAGATGTCTAACCGGATGAAAGAGAACCAGGATTCTTCTGAGGAACGGCTTCTCAGCTTGGACAATAGGTACAAACAGATGATTGCAAACTTGGGAGGAGAAACCAGTAGCGGGATGGACTATCCAGGTCTCCATATTACGAGAGATGAGGATCAACTTCATCTCACTCAACAGGAGTTGAAGACCATTCGCTCCATTCAATACTCTCACGCAATGCCCGGGGCGGGGAGGAGAGACCTTGGGTGGCAGTAATGGCCCCCAGTGGGCCTACAGGCACTCACCTTCCCGCTCTTATTTATTTTATTTCTGTAATAATATAATAATTGTCGGCCCTCTACCAAATGTGAATGATCTGTTAGGATGATGTATTCTTTCGATCTTACTTCTCTTTCCTTCTTTTGGCTCTCGTGCATGCTTTATAATTAATATTAACTTTATAATGCTTACATAATCTCACCGGTGAGAAAGGAGGCGTGTGATACCGCCAGGATTCAAGGCGGGATCTGATGTAAGATTTGACAAATGTGATATCCGCACTTTTAATGCTTGGGCCCTTTCCTGCCTAAAATTCCCTATAAATAGGCCATTCACTGGTCGTATTAATCACTACTTTAATAACATCCAACCCTTCTTTCTACCTATCCTTCTCTTGCGCTCGCATCTCTTTCCTTTTCCTCCTTGTAAGCGAGATGACACAAGAAATCCATGGACAAAACAAGTGCGCAACCTCATTCGCTAACTACCCCTTTGTAAAATGCCACTTGTCTGAATAGGAGTACCATATACCTGTTAGCCTTTACATCTTGTCAGGCTTCACTGAGCGACATCTGTCGGACAATGACGTGATCACCCACTTCTTTCTTGATGAACTTGCCATCCTCGTAAAGCACTTTGAAATTGGACTCTTCCTCCCCCTATGCTCTGAGATTTGCCAAGCCTTGCGCTATTTTGGCATAGTTCCCACTCCGCTCACCCCAACTACATCGCCATGCTTGTAGCATTCGCCTGCTACTTACGATTAGAGCGGATTAAGTTTAGCCTCCCCATCTTCTGCAATATTTTCAACTTTCATGCCAAGAGGGATAGGATAACGTTCTTTTCCGACAAGAACCTCAAGGCGAAAGGTCTCGCCAACAAAAATCATCACTAGGTAAAAAGGTTCATCTTTGTCTCTGGAGATTTACAACCTTCCTCTCTCGCCAATTGAGCAGGAAGAGTCAACCTACCATCCTCCCTCTCTTGGTGTCCATGAATCAAAGCTCCATCAGTTCCTCCTTGGGAGGGACTTCAATGTTCCATATCTGAGGAGGAACGTTTACTTGCTCCTCCTAGTTTTTTTCTGGGAAGTAGTTTTTGCACTAGCTCTTTTTATTTTAAGAGTTTAAGATTATTCTTACTTTGATTACTTATGCAGGGGCGTGAGATCTTCCTCTCAACCATACCCTTGCGACCAGCATCTCACTCGCCTTTGAGAAGGTGCGTGCTGAGGCAGTCACTGTAGTATGCAGGAGTGCACTGAAATTGCTGCCGAAAACAAGCATCAAGAAGCAGAAGCCTTACACGCTTCCACCTCCGCCATCTCCAAAGAAGCCAGAAACTGCAGATCTCGCCAAGGGCAAGAAGATTGACAAGCTTCCACCTCCGCCACCTCCACAGAAGTTTGTAACAATCGATCTCCCCAAGGAAAATAAGCCTGTCGTGCTTTTGCCTCCTCCACCTCCATAAAAGCCAGCAACCATCGATCTCTCCAAGGGCAAGAAGCCTTGATATGCTTCCGCCTCCACCACCTCCAAATGAGACAACAACCATTAATCTCGCTAAGGGCAAGTAGATTGTCTTAGATCTTCCTGTGAGTGCCTCTAGAGAGACTACTGGGGAGAATTTTGGCGAGGTTGGCGGGACCTCAGCGGCGTCAAAGATAATTAGGCCCAGATGCCACAAGTATTTTGGCCTGGGAGAAAGGCCACGGGATGCTGCCGATGAGCCAATGCTGGTATGGGACCGGCAGGACAACTGGACCTTTATATCCATCAAGCTTCCCTCCTAGCAAGTGGGAGAGACCGTCTCAAACCAGGCTTATGGTATTACATTCGGGTTGTACGGGAGGGATAGCTCCGCCTACTATGATGATACGCAAATGCGGTAACTCGCGTATGATAGCACGCGAGACTAATTCCACGCCATCGAACTCATCTACATGTCAACTCGTCGTGACATCCACCTATCACACTAAATTGTTGATGTTAGTGATGTGCGGTCCGTGCTGAGCAAAGAAAATACAACCCTGAAGCAGAAGTTGTCGTTGCCCGGAAAGATCTCGCCGCACGAGAATCTGGAGTGGTAAGTCTCTTTCATTCGCTGCGCTATCATTGAGCATCCTTCTCGCTCAAACATTTGATTCTGTTGCAGGATGCTGTGATAGTTTCTAAGCAGGATGCGCGCATTGTCTGGGTTGAGGAGGAGATTCAGGGAGTAAGGGCCCAGAATCAGCAGTGGATCGACTCGCTGATCCCTCCTCCCCCTAGAGAGAAAAAGGCTTTGTTGTATATGCTGCATTAGCTGGAGCTGATGATGTATGAGAATGCCATTGTGGAGGTAAAGCACACACTCCAGACGATGGGGCAAGCCAGATTTCTGAACATCGAGGGTGAGAAGGTGATGACCGAGATCCTTATGTCGGAGCTCTTCATGCCTATCTCTTAACCAGAAGAGAGCGCATACAATATTTCTGGCGAGAGCAAGCATTTGACCTCATCGCCTTGAAACTCTCGCCCTTTTAATATTGTTGTAATCTTTTTTTCTGGGCATTGCCCCTCCTTTTTGCAAATGTAACAACTGACTGATGAATGGAACATAAGTTTTTGTTATAAAATTTTCCTATCTCCTTTTTTTTTCTTTTATGTGTTCGCTGTTGAATGATATGGCACTTAAAAGACGCATTTGCCTTATACTTTCGCCTAGCTAGACCATGGTCAAGACATCTCGCTAGGCCCTAGACCGACTTCTCGCCGCTTCGATCTGCTGATTATTGACTTAGCTAACTTTACCTTTAGGAATGGATCTCATGCCATTCTCGCCACATACGCTCACACACATATTGAGTGTTCGATTTGCGATAGCAAACATTGAACTCTCGCACTCGCTTGTATCCATTTCTCTACACTTGAACTTTCATCCCAAGTCTAACCTCTGACTGCCTCCTAGTAATTGGAGAGATCCTTATTCGACGAGATATCCCTGAATCCTTGCATTTTTCTAAAAAATCTCCCAGCTCCAAGCCACCCTAACTAATAATAACAATGTCCACCGAGCATGTACAACTCCATATTCGTTGAGTGGGACATAAATATCCGGGACCCTAGAGTCAGGCTAGTTTTGGGCTACCTTCAAACTTGAAACAGATTGGACAGGTAAATAGGAGGGACGGTTTCCACCCGAGGCACGCGAGACGGCTTGCTCCTGGGTAGGCAGGAAGCTTTCTGGTTGTGCATTGAGTGATATCTTTCCACTCAACACTTCTTCTGCTCTAGCTCTTGGCATTGAGTGAGGCTTTACCACTCAATGCCCCCATTTTTATCTTGGCATTGGATTACGCTTTACCGCCCAGCGCCCTCAACGCTTCCCGGACCGCACTCGAATTTCTTATAAGGGCAGGTCGGAAGTTTTGCGCCTGGATGAGCGGAAAGCACATGGAAATCCACCGAAGGGTTTCTTCCAAGAATGGTCCAGAGGCAAAAATACCCGGATGACCTGGGAGGTCTGCATTTAGCTCCTCAGAATAGCGGAGTTACGTTATTGGAAGACCCAATTGGGCTATGTATAACCCTTTGGGAAATCGGATTTAAGTTGTTGGTAGACCAGATACGGGGAGTCTATAAATAGAGTAAAAGGAGTACCTTAGAAGGCAAGCTTTCATACGTCCACAAAATCCTTTTACTTCTTTCTAAAGTACCCTTAGCTCAGCTTTGGCTAAGGAGGGGAAGCACTCAAAGATCTTCCGGGTTATTGGAGGGACCTCTGAGCTGAGATATTGGGTCTGTGCTCGGGTTCCTAACATCTAGTCAGAGGACTAAATTTGAAACAAGTAGGTGTTAGCAACACCCGTGGGTTCGAACTTTTGTTGGGGTCAGATTTTTGCTTCTACAGTTCTAGTGCGGTGAGCGTTGAAGATAGCTAATACAAGAAAATTCCAAGCTAAGTATCTTGGCTAGAGGGGAGGATGAGGGAGCAGGTTCGGGAAGTTTTCCACCCCCGGCGAGTGGGGTAATGATGGGGATGTTAGAGGACTTCAGTCGAGAGGCCTTGCAGACCATCCACTTGGCCTTCACAACGAGGTGCGAGTGGGAGATGCCTCTGGTTCCGTTAGTGTCAGCCCCTTCTTTGGACAAGAAAGCTCCCGGACAGTATCCCGGGAAGGAGATTCCGACGAAAGTTAGCGAGAGCGATGTCCCTGGGAGGGAGCTCGTTCCTGGTTGGGCGAGCGCCAACAGGGCTAGCGAGCCGAGTTCGCGGGATGTGCCCTCTCAGCAGGAAGTGGGCGTGAGACCATTCAATGAGCTGATCCTCTCAGCCCCAAATCCATACGGGTTTCGAGAGCCCGACATGGCTTACTACATGGTGGCAAAATGATCCGGTGCAGCACATGCAGTGGTTCGAGGACGCTGTATCCATAAGGCAGATGTAGGACGCCTTCAAGTGTCGGCTTTTTACCATCACTCTTAAAGAAAAGGCTAGGGAATGGTTCCACCAGTTGCCCGCGATATCCATCTACTGTTTTGAAGATATGTGGCGTGGGTTTTTGTTGAGGTTTTCGACGTCAAAGAAGAGGAAGAAGGAGGTGGGGTGCCTGTTCGCCGTCAAGCAAAAGCCGGAGGAGATGCTGGGGAATTATGTATACCGGTTCTAGGAAGAGATCCTCCTAGTCTAGGAGGTCCCAGGGTATACGCTGATGTTTGCCTTCACCCTGGGGCTGAGGACGAGATTTTTTAGCATGGAGTTGAAAAGGGTCCCCCCTCTCTTTAGAGAAGCTAGTGCAGAGGGCGATGATGGAGATAGACATTGAGATGGCCAACCTAGCTTTCACCAAGAAGTTGGCTAAGTGAGCAGAGAAGGATGTGATGGAGCCGTTGCGGCGAGGCAGAGAAAAGAGAGGAGAAGGTGAGATCCCAGGGGGCAGGGGAATTAGGGGAAGCACCAAGGTTGGGGGGCAGCAGGAGCAGCACAATTGGTGAGGATGGAGGCCCAAAGAAGGTCGCCCCCAGGGTCAGGGGGGAGTTATTCAGGGCGGGGATAACTTCTGGGGTCTAGGACGGTTCAACACGCCAGCATGGAGGTAGGGGTATAAGCCTCCTCTTCCAAATCAGGGGGAAGCAATGATGATTAGCCGAAGGAGAGGAGGAGCTAGAGGAGGAGGAATGAGAAGAGAGGGTGGGTGGCGTTGAACTTTTATGACATCCATCAGGAGGAGGGTAACGCGACGGCCACTATCCAGAGTTTCTAAAGATGAGGGAGGCTAGGGGCCGGTGCAGCAGGATCTGTCCGTGAGGATCGAAGAAGTCTAATCGAGAAAAATAGAGGATATGTGCGAGGACCGGGAAGATGTTGGGGCCTGAGGAGGATCGGGGTGATCCATGGGGGATTGGGGATTGAGGCCACCCGTAAGGGGAGCCTTCAAACCATGTTCAGGAGGGGAGTCTCCTCAACCTCCATAACTCCCCCTTGGAGTAAGAAATCACTTTCTCATTGGCGGACATGCCCAACTACAAACACGCGTTTTACGACGCGTTGGTGGTACAGACGGTGGTAGAAAATTTCACAATCTTCAGGATCCTTGTAGACAATGGGAGCTCCGGTAATCTTAATGAAGGCATTCAATGAGATGAAGGTGGAGGCCAAGAGGGTTTTAGCCTCAGATGGTCCGTTGTTTGGGTTCTCGGGGGAGGGAAAGGAAGTAGAGGGAGTGGTTGGATTGCATGTCAAGTTGGGGGGGGGGGTGTCGAGGAACTTTTGGTTTGTCATAGTTGATGCCCCGAGCAGCTACAACGCGATCTTTGGGAACCCCCTCATCAGTACTTTTCATTGTGTTCCTTACTCGTTTGATCAGTGCCTCAAATTCAGCAGTTGAGGAATGCAGGTCCGGGTTATGGGGGATCCAAAGATTGCGAGGCAGTGCAATGTGACTACCATCAATACCATTTCTTGGATGGTTGAGGTAGAGAAGTTGGAGAAGGAGATGACAGCAGAAGTGGAGCTCGTCGAGGATGGTGATTTGAGACTATGGGAGGATGGAGAGGGAGCTGCATGAGAGGAGTAGGGAGCGGGAGAAGTTGGGGTTGTGACCCAAGGAGGTGGAGAGGTGGAGCCAAGTGAGAGATTGTTTGAGGCGATGGAGGTTAAGGAGGCAGGAATGGAGGAAGAGTTTGTGCAGGAAGAGGAGCTGAGTATCAGTGGGGAGCAGTCTCAGCTGGAGCCGATGGAGGAGGTCGTGGATATGGAAGTCTTCACTAGGGCATGCCAGAAACAAAGGGTGCAGATTAGCTATGGCTTGGGCCGCGAGGACCAGGAGAGGATGCAAGCATGCTTCAAAAAGAACGTAGATATCTTTGCTTGGAGCGCGGAGGACATGCTTAGCATCTAAGCGGACGTGGCCTTCCACCGCTTGAATCTAGACCACAAGATGCGTCCCATCTGCCAGAAGATGAGGACAATCACCACCAAGTTGGAGGAGCCCATTCATGATAATGTCAAGAAGCTCCTCGATGTAGGTTTCATCTCGGAGATCTAGTATCCAGGATGGGTATCTAATGTAGTAATGGTAAAGAAGAGGGATAGTAAGTGGCATATATGTGTGGGCTTTTGCTTATTAAATAAATCATGCCATAAGGAATGCTACACCCTATCTCGGATCGACGCGCTGGTTGATTCAACCGTCGATTTTTTTGTTATGAGTTTTTTGGATGCTTTTTCAGGTTACCATCAGATCCTAATGCATCCCCCCGACGTCAAAGATGTCTCCTTCATCACTAGGGAAGGATGCCTTTAGCTATAAAATGGTGCCCTTCGGGCTGAAGAATGCAGGGGATACGTACCAGTGCATGATGGACCGAGTATTCCAAAATCAAAGGGGGAGGTATCTTGAAATCTATGTTGATGACCTCATGGTGAAGAGAAGGGATGTTGGTTCACATCTTCTTGACTTGGAGGAAAACTTCGCCACTCTATAAAAATTCAAAATGAGGCTAAACACCTGTAAGTGTGTCCTCGGGGCAAGCCGAGGAAAGTTCCTCGGTCATCTTCTGACCCCTGTGGGGGTAGAGACAAACCCTGATAAGATAAAGGCTATCATGGAGTTGGAATCGAAGCTCAACACCAAAGAGGTTCAGATCTTGCTGGGCAAGCTCGCCGGGCTGAGCAGGTTCCTCACCCGAGCATGGGAGAAGTGCTCGCCTTTCTTCAAAGCATTATGGGGTAATCAGATGTTCGAATGGACCGCAAAATATGAGGGGGCTTTCAAGGATATGAAGGTTCAGCTCTCCCAGGAACCACTCCATCAAAGCCCAAAGGAAGGGGAGGATCTAGCTATGTATTTCGGGGTGAGGATTGAGGTCGTAAGCTCGGTTATGGCCAGGGAAGAGGGGAAGAAATAGTTACCCATCTACTACGTCAGCCGGATCCTGAAGATGACAGAACTCCGCTACCTCATCCGGGAGAAGTTGGTGTTCTCCCTAGTTATCTCGGCCAGGAAGCTTAGGCCATATTTTTATGCCCATTTCATTAAGGTGGTGACAGATCATCCCTGCATAAGATCTTCAAAGGGGTGGAACACTCGGGCAGTTGGCCAAGTGGTCCATCGAGCTAAGTGAATTTGATATCAGTTTTGTGCCATGTATTTTCATCAAGGCGCAGGTGGTGGCCGATTTTTTGGATGAGTACATCGTAGAGGTGATGACTACTTTTAGTCATCGTTTTTGGTATAGTTTAGTTTAAGAAATTCCTAAGTTTATTTATATTTTTGTTTATTTTATGCTTGTTTTGTTTTATTTCTGTCTAATGTCTTTTGCGTCATAATATAATAAAATAATCTTTAGTTTTATTATATGTTTTATGTTTTGTTATTTTCTTATTTAATGTCTTGTTATGTTTAGTTTTATTTTTTATAACTAATATTTTGTTATGTTGTGCTTGTAATGTTTAATGGTATGTTTAGTATTTATTTATGTCATGTTATACAAATTAACTAATGTTATGTTTTATTTCTCTTGTAGGTTCAAAGTCATGCAAGCAGCCCACAAGTCAACTCGAGCCTCCCTCAACTCAACACCAAGCAGGCCGACCACTATTGGAGTAGCCCAAGCCCTTAACATGTAGCCCACAAGTCTACCCGAGCCCACCTAGCAGCCCATTTTCCACCTATGCATAGCCGGCCCTCCCATAAATTACATGCATGCACCTTCCCTATGCATTGGCCGGCCACCCTCCTCATTCTTCCCCCTCTCTCTCCTTTTTATTTCTTTCTCCCTCTTTATTCTTTATTCATTCCCCCTCTCTACTTTACATTTTTTTCATTTCATTTCCTTAAATGAAATACTATGAATCTTCCTACTCTCTCTCTCCCTCATTTATGAAATGCATGAACCCTTTCATCCTACATGGCCGGCCACCCCCATTAACCCTTCATGTTTTCTATTTTCTAGAACCTTCCTCCTCACCTATATAAGGAACCCATGTCTCATGCATTAGTAGGTTAGATGGTGGAGAGCAAGTGAGCTAGTTGTTAGTAGTTCTTTTCTTTATTCCTTATTGTAGTACTTTTCATTGTTATAATTTCTTTTAGTAGAATAGTATTGTCTCCTTTTTATTATTATCAAGTACTTCTTTTTATTAAGCAATGCAAATGAATTCTTTTTCTTTTTGGTTTTCTTTCTTACTATGCGTAGCTAATTAGTTTTTATGCCCGATCGCGATGAACTTTGCGATGAAATAACGCATCTTTTTTTTTATGTTGGCATTTGTTATTTTTTTTTTTGATCCGACCTTGAATTATTTTGATTCAACTCCGTATTTCTAGTATACGGTAGTAGATTCCGATCTCATATTTTATTAGCCGAGAGGCTCGTGAATGTGAAAGATCACTCAAGGAAGGAAGGAGTTGCACGCAATGCTAGAGATAGGACGATGTAAATCCTCCGGATAGGAATCAAATCCAATAGTGCGGGTCACTTCCATAATACGACTTTAGGCCAATTTGACTTGTAAAGAGATTTCGGTCAAAACGACTATAAGTTAGGGTATTTAATGCTCTAACGAGATTACTTCCTAATATCGGATCAGTCACAGTCTTAATAGAATTGCAAATGTTAAACTAATTTATTTCGTTATTTTATTTCAAAGTGAATCGTCGATCGAGCACTCTTTTGCAATATTATATTTCTCTTTTTAACTAAGTTTAGTTTATTTTTATTTTCAAAACCCAATCAATCATTCAGTAGGATAATAGAGTCATTGTGAGAAATAGTACTTGCCTGCCCCAAGTTTTTATACGACCTTGATATATTTTATATCAATATACTATAAAACGATAGGTACACTTTTCTATTCGGATTGTAGTCCGTGAGAAGATTTTTACGCATCAAGTTTTTGGCGCAGTTGCCGGGGAATATTTTTGGCAATATTACAAAAGCATCAAGTTTATTACTTCTAGTAAAATTCAAAAAAAAAAAATTATTATTATAATTTTATATATATTATAATCAACCCACATCATCTAATTTCTACCCAACCTAAATTCTCTCGAAAAGGGTAAGGTGGCTTTAATGATGTCACTATTTTGCCTAGTATCTTGCGAACCCTTCACCGGGTAGTCCTTGGGAAGTTCGAGAGCCAATCCATTAGAAAAATCTATTTTAAAAAAAATATTTTTTTAAAAAATCAAAAAAATTAAATTTTCTCTTTCTTTTTGGTAACAATTTTTTTATGGAATCGTCTTCTTTTGATGCTTTTTGTAATTTTTGCGGGTCGCCCGACCACTTTTATTCTTAATGTCTTTTGGGAACCCCTCCCTCTTTTGATTTCAATTTTTCTGGAGCAGGACAAAGTGGCCCATTTGACCCTTACTCTAATTTTTATCCTACTTGGGAGGTGGGGAACCCGTATTATTTTTCCCATGATTTTTCCCTGCAAATCGTAGCGCCTCTAAATGTTAATTCAATCGATAATGGGTATTTTGAATTGCAAACTTCTCTTGATAATATTAATTCGCATCTCAAAACCATTATAGATTATTTTTCTCGTGAGGCCGTATCGTTTTCTTCATCTTCTTCTCCGTCTCCTCCAATTTCTTCATGTAATGAGTCACCGGATATTCCGCCTTGTCTTTTTTCCTTTCAAGAAGGATAACTATTCAGATATCCCAGATTATTTCCTTCCTCTTTTGGAAGACACCTCTATGGATATTCCGGCGTGCTTCTTACCCGTTGAGGATGACGAGACGTCAACAATTTCTCCTTCTGAAGACGTTTGTGATTCCATTTCGCTTCAATTTTCAACTGTTCCAAATTTTTCTATTTTTAGCGAACCTTTTTCTTATTCTTATTTTATTTTAGATGATTCTCCTTTAGTTTTCTCTAACCCTTCTTCTCTCGAAATTTCACAAGATTCCCCTTCTCCTTGTGAAATTTCCGTTGATAAAATTTCTTTTTCTACTTATTTTATTCCTCTTTCTATTTCTTCTTCTTTTTTTCTTCTTCTTTTGACGACCCTTCTTTCCCATTTTACATACGGCGGAGTTCCTCTATAACTCCGTCCGTTCATTTTTGGGCGTCATTCCCTTGAAAATTACACCGTATATCGGTGCGATTCTTCAGTTTTTTTTTTTTAATTTACTCTCCTCAGCGCATACTTAGAGTTACCTCTTCACCTTACTTTTTTATTATCCATTTAGCTAACCAATAACGTCGAGCTCAGTTGACGTTAAACAGAGAGCGCTCTTGGGAGACACCCCTTGTTTATCCTTTTTGTTATTATTTTTTTTTTATGTTTGCTTATTGTGTTTTGCAGGAATAAAACCTCCGGTGTTCATTTGGATCCATCATTTTTTTCTCTTCCTTAGGCCTTAGCCGGTGTCCAGCTTAAGCATGGGGGAGCGACATCTACATTCGGCCTTACGAATCTTGGGAAGTCATTTTTTTTAAGTATTTACTTTATTGCATCTCCCCTCTTTTTTTCCTTCCTTTTTCTTTCTTGTTTTTATTTTTCATTGAGGGCAATGAAAAATTCAAGCATGGGGGAGGGTTTAGTTAGTTTTTTTCTTCCTTTTTCTTTCAAAATTCCAAAAAAAATTAGTATAGTTTTGTCAATCTTCTTTAGTATTGCTTTTATTTTAGCCTTATTAATAATCAAACATTTTTGAAAAAAAAAACAAAAATTCAAAAAAATTGCTAAAATCTATTTGAAAAACAAAATCAAAAATTATTTTATATCTTTCTTTTTTATGTTTCTTCTATTGATGTGTAGGCCCGTGCGGTTTTTTTGTTCTATGTAGATTTCTTTGAAATGGTTTTCTAAATTTATCAGTTTACCATAGTTTAGTTTTACTAGTTTCTTGTTATTAAATATAGGCATCTGTTCTTTTTACATTGTAAGTTGGCAATTTGTAGTTATGTCTTTTTATTCGGTTAGTTGCTTACGAATGGTTGCTAGGTAACATTATCTCTTTTCATTTGTGAGGTAATACTTTCTTGGTGTCTAGAACTTGTCCTTATCTACTCTCAAAACATTTGCGTCGCTTTTACGTACTTTAGAAATGATTTAGGCCACCATTTGACTCGTTTGAGCCTTTCTTGCCCACCTAAAATATGTTACCGTTGCAAAAACAATTTTTGGGCCTTTTTCCAAGTTTCTTTGTTTTTAGCTCCACCTTTCATTTCGTTATTTCACCAAAGCCAAATGCCTTTCCTATTTTCACACTAATCTTGAGCTTAAATATCATTTTTTGTGAAGTGTTATATCATTGAAAAGTAAGGAATTTTTTAAAGCTAATATTTGGAGCTTTCCTTAAAAGTTATTAAAGAAAAAAAATTATTATTATCAAAAAAAATGTGTAATCAATTAAAAAGAAAAAAATTGAAGTTTATTTGTTGCCAATTTATGAAAAAAAAAATTATTTGGCCTTGTGTTAGTTTGAATTGGAGAAATGACATACTTGTCATTTTCTTTTCTCTTCTTTTATCATTTTTATGTTTAATTTTTAGCTCACCCTTGGTGTAGTGTGATTTAACCTCCGATTTTTATCTTTGAATTACAATTCTTAATTATTTACCTAAGCCAAGTTTTAACGCCTATTAGAAGTCCTATTAATCTTTAGAATGTAAATTCGCGTAGTGGAGAGAGTGTGAACGAACAAGCCTATGGCCACCATCATTGATGGATTTCTTTGGAGGTTATCTTGAGGTGATTTAGGGTTAATCATTATTCTAGCAACCTAGTAGTTTGTCAATGTGCTGTTTATTTAGAACTTCTATTTTTGTTTATCTTATTTTCATAAATTTTGGATGCCTTGTTTTAGGAATTTTGAAATTTGTAATTCTTCTTTATGTTCTAATGATAATTTAAGGTTTCCACTTTCAAGTTTTCTATTTTGCACTTCTCACCCCACTAGTTGATAACATAGGAATTAGGATGGTTTAATTTTTCATGTTTTGTTTTTCATATTCATGCAACCTAAAAAAGTTTTTTTTTATTATTCCCAAGTTTTTAAATGATATTTGCTTGAGGGCTAGCAAAAACTCTAGCATCGGGGAATTTGATGACTACTTTTAGTCATCATTTTTGGTATAGTTTAGTTTAAGAAATTCCTAAGTTTATTAATATTTTTGTTTATTTTATGCTTGTTTTGTTTTATTTTTGTCTAATGTCTTTTGCATCATAATATAATAAAATAATTTTTAGTTTTATTATATGTTTTATGTTTTGTTATTTTCTTATTTAATGTCTTGTTATGTTAAGTTTTATTTTTATAACTAATATTTTGTTATGTTGTGCTTGTAATTTTTAATGGTATGTTTAGTATTTATTTAGGTCATGTTATAGAAATTAACTAATGTTATGTTTTATTTCTTTTGTAGGTTCAAAGTCATGCAAGCAGCCCACAAGTCAACCCGAGCCTCCCTCAACTCAACACCAAGCAGACCGGCCACTATTGGAGTAGCCCGAGCCCTTAACATGAAGCCCACAAGTCTACCTGATCCCACTTAGCAGCCCATTTTCCAGCTATGCATGGCCGGCCTCCCATAAATTACATGCATGCACCTTCCCTATGCATTGGCCGGCCACCCTCCTCATTCTTCACCCCCCTCTCTCTCCTTTTTATTTCTTTCTCCCTCTTTATTCTATATTCATCCCCCCTCTCTACTTTACATTTTTTTCATTTCATTTCCTTAAATGAAATACTATGAATCTTCCTACTCTCTCTCTCCCTCATTTATGAAATGCATGAACCCTTTCCCCCTACATGGCCGACCACCCCCATTAACCTTTCATATTTCCTTTTTTTAGAACCTTCCTCCTCCCCTATATAAGGAACCCATGTCTCATGCATTAGTAGGTTAGATGGTGGAGAGCAAGTGAGATAGTTGTTAGTAGTTCTTTTCTTTATTCCTTATTGTAGTACTTTTAGATGTTATAATTTCTTTTAGTATAATAGTATCCTCTCCTTTTTGGAGGAAGTTCACTCCGACGAATGTGGCAGCATTTCGGGAGGAAGGACTTTGGAAGCTAGGGTGGTCAAACAAGGGTACTTTTGGTCATCCATTAGGAAGGATACAACGGAGTTCGCATGGAGATGTCAAAAGTGCCAGTTTTATGCCCCCTCCAACTCTTGCCAGCCCAAAGGATCCAGAGCATCAAGATGTCATGGCCTTTCTCCATCTGGGGAATGGACTTGGTTTGGCCTTTTTCCCCAGCCAGTGGGCAAAGAAGGTTTCTCCTAGTCATAAT
Organism: Platanthera zijinensis; assembly: GCA_039513925.1. Taxonomy (NCBI): domain Eukaryota; kingdom Viridiplantae; phylum Streptophyta; class Magnoliopsida; order Asparagales; family Orchidaceae; genus Platanthera; species Platanthera zijinensis. The sequence continues at coordinate 191,601,140 of CM077082.1, forward strand.
CGATAACTTCTCAAAGTGGTTGGAGGTCAAGGCATTGGCCAAGGTGACTTCCCAGATCATTAGAAATTTTGTATGGGGGGGAGATTATTTGCAGGCACGTGTTGCCTCAGTCTATTATCATGGAAAATGGGCCCCAGTTTGTAAGTGAATAATTCATCAGCTTTTGCACCCATCTGGGGATAGACCTCAAGTTTGATTCCGTCCACCACACAAGGATCAATGGCCGAGGAAACAACCTTCAAGCTTTCTCATGGGTGTGAGGCAATCAATCTGCGTTCCTATTTTAAACCAATAGGACTGAAATTTCAAGAATAGGGGCTAATCTTTTGTTTATTGGGGTGTATATACCTAGTTGATTGGGCAAATTAATCTTAGGCTTGAAACAGCACAAAGCAAACATAACGTAGAGATGTAACCTTTCAATTCTCATGGGATGTTACAAGCCTCTTTTTCCCGATCAGAGTCCCGTAGGCTTAACCTTGATTTCGGGGACGAAATCTTTATTTTGTTTATTGGGATTTGTAACATCCCATTTCCGGCTAGACCCCTAGTAGTCGGTTGGTCGTGACAGAACCCTAAGAAGCCCAAAAATTGAAATAAATCAACTAAGATTTCGGGTCACGGGTTGGTCACGCCCGTGACCGACCCGTCACGCCCGTGACCTAGGGCGTGACTCCTTCGACGATCGTCGATCTCAGGGAGACGATCGTCGGGCGCAGAATTTTCAACCCGGCCCTGTCATGCCCGTGACCCAGGTGTCACGCCCATTACTAAGGGCGTGACCCCCTTCGGCGATCGGCGATCTCAGCATGACGATCGCCGAGCGAGGAATTTGCCTCATGACCCTGTCATGCTCGTGACCCAGGTGTCACGCCTGTGACCTAGGGCGTGAATAGCCTTCGATGATCGTTGACCTCAATTCCACGATCGTCAAACCCAGAATTTGCAACCCGGGCCTATCACGCCCGTGACCCATATGTCACGCCCGTGACCAAGGGCGTGACCACCCTTCGACGATCGTCGACCTCAATTCGATGATCGTCAAACCCAGAATTGGCCACCCGGTCCTGTCACACCCGTGACCTACGTGTCACGCCCGTGACCTAGGGCGTGACCACCCTTCAATGATCGTCGATCTCAGGTCGACGATCGTCGAACCCAGAATTGGCTATCCGGTCCTGTCACACCCGTGACCTATGTGTCACGCCCGTGACCAAGGCCGAAACGTCAGCCAGACTGGATATTTTGGTAACTGATGTCGTAATCAATTCTGATTATAGGAAGTTACACCAGGAGTATTTATGGGCCGTTTCCTACTCTAAATATTAAATAAAATAAGGAAATGTTGGTCCAATAGAAAATCGCCACCTGGATCAGCCAATTCGTCTTCCACCTTTTCCTCTTCCCTACATCTTAACCGAAACGTTATTAAGAAGAAACATTCATGGCCATGAATGTTTTAACCTTTCCCCTCCCTCCTTTCTTCCCTTTAAAAAGGCTCCCTAGACTCAGAGATGGAGTTTCCACCCTTACCTGACGGATTTGGAGCTTGTACGGTGCTGTAGAAAAATTCCGGCGACGCCACCACCGCGCTATGACAGTTCGACGTCCATCTCGCATTCAAACCGCGAACAAGGTCCTCCTCTACTCTTTCTTCTATGGATAGATCTTAGAAATTACTTAGGAGAGATATCGAGCTCAAAGGAGCAAGATTGAGCGAGCTTTTCCATGGTTTTTCAAAAATAAATGGTGGTCGGGTTCGCCGGAAACCGCCTCTCCGGCGGCCGTGCCGCTGCCCGACGGTAGCCCTCACCTCAACAGAGGTGGTGGTGGTGGTGGCCGGCCAGGGAGATGTCTGGGTGGCCGGGAAATAGCTTTAGAAAAGCTACAGGAATAGTCGTTTTCAGTTTCTGTTCGGGTTCGGGTAAGGAAGAAGATTAACAGTGTTATTTTTATATTTTGTATACTTAGGAATTTAAATCCCTTTTCTGTACACTTGGTTAAAACTGAAACTTATGGCCCGTAGGTGCTGAAACATAAAACATAGTCAACATATAAAATGTAGCCCTTGAAGTCTACTTTAATTCAAAATTTATTTCACTCGATTTGGAGTCCTGGTTAGACCACAGCACCCCTTTTGGTGAGGTCTATCCATAGGGCTGTCTTGACATTAGAAATATTTCCACTCCAATCCAGTCATCAAAATGACTTGAAATTTGAGGTGTGGCCTAATCTTACCTATATCTAGGTGCTATCCAAAAATAAGAATTTTGGAGAATGTTTTTCTATAGTTTTTAGGAAAATTTTATAATCCTAGCGTAATTTAATTAGATGCTAAAAGACTCCCAAACCCTCCCAAATTTTGGTGAGAGGTCCCTGGGTTTATTATAAGATCCTGGTAAAAATTTCATCTCATTTGGAGATGTTTTGGTTAGGTTTGTGTCCAACCCTAGGTTGGTCCTTATAGGATAATTTAGGATCAAAATACCCCCTTGGTATTTGAGTGGCCATATCGCCTCAACAGGGGCTGATATTTTGGTCACTGGCTTTTTAGGGCATGACACACCCTCGAAGGGAGTTTGGAGTGGTTTGGTGTAGGGTAGCCCTAGAACCCTAGGGAAAATCCTTTAATGGTGGTTTTTGGGGTTGTGAAGGTCATGGTGTCAAATGACCTTAGACTGACTTAAAATTTGGTGGAGAGAACCATAGGGCAGTATAGTTCTCTGGACAAAGCTTAGGGTATTTGGAGACAGTTAGGTCACCTAAAATCCTAACCCTAGTTTAGGTCACCAACTTTAATTTGAATTATTAAGCTATCTAATTAACTTCAAATCAAGTAAAATTTGGGCAAAGGGATTTTCTAGTCAAAATAGCCATGATATAATTTTGTTGAGATTTTTGGACTAATTTATACAGTACTTCATTTACAACTCTAATTGTGCCCTAGATATTTATCTTGATGATTTTGGAATTTCTATGTACTGGAGTGTTATGAAATCTTGGATTAGGGCATCTTATAGCAATGTATACCTTCTGTAATTTTCTTGGAAATTTTTATCTGAGTATTTTGGGTACTTTATTGTTTAATGTACTAGTTGTGACATGGAGTCAAATATACAAATAAGGCCCAATACCTAGTTGGAAAATTATGAAATTTGGTAAATGGGTGTTTCAAATTATGATAGTCACCTTGTAATTTTCTCTGGAATTTTAGATGGATAAAAATAATACCTCCTTCATTAAGTTAGGAAAATTAGTATCTTGCATTAAAATAAATTAAGAGTTCAAATGTTGGAGAAAAATTATGGTACTTGTTTTATGATGGTTTTAGGTCACTATATAGCTTCTATAATTTTCTTGGAATTTTTGGATATATATTTACAGTACCTCCTTCATAAAATAGTAAAAGTGGTCTAAAATGGTAAATTAGGAAATGTAGGCCTAAACAACTCTGAAGTTTCTCAAAACTTGGAATTGCTGTTTAAATGTCTCATATGATTTTTACTGATTTTATGATGATTTATTGTTGACTCATTAGTGCACTTCATGTTCATACTAGGGCATTCGGAACCTTTGAATAAATAAATTAAATGCCCGATAAATAGGAAAAATTTGGAAATCTTGGTCTTAGCCATATTAAGTCATGATAGACCTCCGGTAAATATTATAGGAGATTTGGAAGACAATTTGGAGTACCTCCCCTTATGCTCCTCATGTATCTTAGGATGGTCTGCATTTAGTAAAAACTGCAGAAGCTGAAACTGGAGTGGGTAATGAGCTTGGGAGATGGAATTTTGGTAGTTTGCTGAATTGGATAGGGTGAGTTAAATCAAGTTCATTATTTGAAGTCAGGATGGGTAGGGTGTGAGATTGACTAGCAATAAGTAGTGTTCGGCTTCGACGGAAGAACGTCCTCCCCGAGAAGAGTGAAGAGTCAAATTCACCCTAGGTTTAATTGGATGCAATTTATTAAGGGATGAGGTTTGGAATTGAGCCGAACGGTTTAGTCCAGGGAGCTTAGTCTCGGTTTGTGGTTGAGCCGGACGATTTGGTCCGGGAGCTTTACTATTGACTTCTTATATTTAACTGCTGCATGTGCATAAAAATAGGAAAGATTAAGGTGGTGGGTTCTCGATATCGGGGAGTTCGATTGCACCACACCGATATCGTTGACTCGGCAAGGTGACTAGCACTTAGCAAAGGTTAAGTCCGGGCGGACCAGTCGGTAAGAGTACACAGGAGTCCGCCTCGTGCACCAGGCGTTGAGGGCGTACAATAGGTCAGACCAGTGGTGCTTTTGCTGGTTTTGAGGTGGGCGAGGCCCAACCCACCGCTTTCGTCTGCCACTACGGAGGTATCCTAGGAGGTAACGGCTCTAAAAGGGGGAACTAAAGGTTTGTGTACACAAAATTCGTGTGGGTGAGTTGCACTGCATGAACATATAACCCACCATATAGCTGCATATCATAATCATTCATAACAACCTTGACACCTAAAATATAAGTGGAAGGGGGACGTTATACTTTAGGACTTGCAAAACGACCCCTTGGTCTATAAGCTTGTGTGGGCAAGTTTATAAATTAAGGTCAATTTGATATATGTATATCTGTTGCTTGATAACGACACCCCAACGTATATGCGGTATGGGACGCGTTATACGATGGGAGCCTTGCAAAAGATCCCTTGGCTTATATGTACTCACATAAGCGAAGGTTTAATTTCTTACTTACTTACCTTTCTGTTATACCTATTACAACACTTATATTATTCACCTGTTATAACTTGCTAGTTAGGTCCACATCATCTGCTTTTGACTACTCTCCACCTTCATGTCCTTCCCTTTCTTCCTCTCCGCTCAGTACCTAGGTGCCATGGGGGAAGGGGTAGGGGATGATAGGGCTTAGTCTTTATGACTAACGGTTTTCGAACCACAACATTTTTTGTGTACCATATGAAGGGTCACGGGTATTGCAGTTCCTGACAGAGTTGACCCCGCGACCGTGTTACCATTGTCACCAGCCCGGACATACACGGGTTAAAAGCCCCTTGATGGGTGGGACCCCACCAGCTCAGCGGCCAGGAGCCGAAGACGTAGATGCAGACGTGGATCGCGAGGCGGCGGCGAGGCAGCCGAAAAGGAGAAGCACCCAGAGATGAAGCACCAGCAGTGTACAGAGTCGGTGGAGATGGGCCAGTCCAGCTTGGGTGCTCTCGGTTCAGTGACAGTTACGGTGACGCTTAGTTTTAGTTTGCTTCCGCGAGTGACTTGTAGTGGGGATTACATGTACTGGGCACAAGCCCTCCTTTTGTACTCTGTTAATTATTATTACTGTGGACTCTCCCTTCGTGGAGATTTAATTATATACATGTGGTTATGTGGACTTGCATTTACTTCATTATGCTACTATTCTGCGATCGAAAAGGGCCGGCAGAATTGGCGTTTTGTAGTGGCGAACTTCCCGTGAGTCGGTGCCACGCAAAGCGGCAGTTCTGGGCTAAGACCCCGGTGTTTTGAAAAGAAAAAAAAAGGGGTCTTACAGTATGACACACTCATCCTTGGGTATACCCGTTATCCAGGCTCTCACTAGCTGGGCAAGGCTGTAGGCTTGCCTGGGGGTAAGGAAAAGAGGTTGTTAATATTGTAGGACCCCGAGAAGAAATATCCCACTGTGCAGGCTCTCCTAGCTGGCAGGGCTAGATGGCACACTCGGCCCTGGGTAGACCGCTGTCCAGGCTCTCACTAGAGGGAAGGGTTGTAGGCTCGCCGGGGGGGGGGTAAGAAAAAGAGGTTGGAAATATTGTAGGACCAGAGAAGAATATCCTGCTGTGTAGGCTCTAATTATCTAGCATAGCTGGATGACACACTCGGACATGGGTAGACCCGCTGTCCAGGCTCTCACTAGCTAGGCAGGGTAAAGGCTCGATTGGGGGGGGGGAGGAAAAGAGGTTCGAAATATTATAGGACCCCGAGAAGAAGATCCCGTTATAAAGGCTCTTATTACAGGCAGGGCTGGCGACACACTTGGCCCGGTATACCTGCTTTCTAGACTCTCACTAGCTGGGCAGGGATGTAGGCTTGCTTGAGGGGTATATAAAAGGTTGGAAAATTTGCAGTACCCTGAGAAGAAGATCATGCTGCTAAGCCTCTCATTAGCTGCCAGAGTAGGATGACACACTCGGTCCCGGGAAGAACCGCTATCCAGGCTCTCACAAGTTGGACAGGGCTATCGGATTGCCTGGGGGGGTAAGGAAAAGAGGTTGGAAATATTGCATGACCCTGAGAAGAAGATCCCGCTATGCAGGCTCTCATTAGCTGGCAGGGCTAGATGGCACACTCGACCCCGAGTAGACCCGCTGTCCAGGCTCTCACTAGCTGGGACGGGCTATAGGCTTGTCTGGGGGTAAGGAAAATGAGGTTGGAAATATTGCAGGACCCCGAGAATAAGATCCCGTTGCGCAGGCTCTCATTAGCTGGCAGGGCTAGACGGCACACTCAGCCAAGGGTGGACCCACTGTCCAGGCTCTCCCTAGATGGGCAGGGTTGTAGGCTCGCCTAGGGGGTAAGGAAAAGAGGTTGGAAATATTGCAGGACTTCGAGAAGAAGATCCCACTTCACAGTCTCTCATTAGCTCGCAGGGCAGAACAACACACTCGACCCCGGGTAGAAAAGTTATCCAAGCTCTCACTATCTGGGCAAGGGCTATAGGTACGCCTGAGGGGTAAGGAAAAGAGGTTGGAAATATTGCAGGACCCTGAGATGAAGATCCCTCTATACAGGCTCTCATTAGATTGTAGGGCTCGACGATACACTCGGCCCTAGGTAGACCCGCTGTCCACTCTCTCACTAGTTGGGCTGGGTTGTAGTCTTTTCTGGGGGTAAGGAAAATAGGTTGGAAATATTGTAGGACCCTGAGAAAAGATCCCGCCGTGCAGTCTCTTATTAGCTGGAAGGGCTGGAAGGCACACTCGGCCCCGGGTAGACCCGTTGTCCAGGCTCTCACTAGCTGGGCAGGGCTATAGGCTTGCTTGGGGGGTAAGGAAAAGAGGTTGTAAATATTGCAGGACCTTAAGAAGAAGATCTCACTACACAGGCTCTCATTAGCTGGCAGGGCTGGACGGCACATTCAGCCCCTAGTAGACCCACAGTCGAGGATCTCACTAGCTGTTCAGGGATGTAGGCTCTCTTGTTTGGTAAAGAAAAGAGGTTGGAAATATTGCAGGACCCCGAGAAGAAGATCCCACTACGCAAGCTCTCATTAGCTGGCAGGGCTGGATGACACACTCAGCCCGGGGTAGACCCACTGTCCAGGCTCTCACTAGATGGGCAGTGTTGTAGGCTCGCCTCGGGGGTAAGGTAAAGAGGTTGGAAAAAGTGCAGGACTCCGATAAAAAGTTCCCGTTGTGTAGTCACTCTATAGCTGGCCAGGCTGGACGACACACTCGGCCCCGGGTAGACTCGCTGTCCAGGATCTCACTAGCTGGGCAGGGCTGTAGGCTAGTCCCGGGGTAAGGAAAAGAGGTTGGAAATATTGCAGGACCCCGAGAAGAAGATCCTGCTGCGTAGGACTCATTAGCTGGCAGGGCTGGAAGGCATACTCGACCCCGAGTAGACTCGCTGTCTAGGCTCTCACTAGTTGGGCAGGTTTGTAAGCTCGCCTTGTGGGTAAGGAAAAGAGGTTTGAAATATTTCAGGACCGCGAGAAGAAGATCTCGCTGTGCCGGCTCTCATTAGTTGGCAGAACTGGACGACACACTCGGCCCTAGGTAGTCCCTCTGTCCAGTCTCTCACTTGATGGGCAGGGTTGTAGGCTCTCTTGGGGGGTAAGGGAAAGAGGATTATAATTTGCGAGACACCGGGTAGAGGTGTGATATCCTTACCCATCTCGGTGCTGCCCTGTCGACATAATCGATTCACGCATGGGGCTCTCAGCACTTCACATTCGGCTTGTCCCTCCCGGCAAAGCTTTTTCCTTAGCGAATAGCTAGGGTTACCACCTAAGAGCCTAAGGCTTGTGCGGAATCACTTACGAATGACATTAATCAAAAAGGTAATACAAGCAGGTATAAAGGCCTTTCGGTAACAAACAAGAGAAAAGAAAAAAACTAATTGTTTATATATATCTCAAAAGAAAGTAACATACATAGGCATCTCGCCCATTTTCCGAGAATTCAAAAAGTTAGAAAAAATTAAAATAAAAGAAAAAAAGGGTGTAAAAGGACTTCAAGAGGATTCACCCGGCTTCTTGCTAGAGCTCTCGCTGGAGATCTCGCTAGAAAACTCCCCGTCAGACTCGCCATCCATATCAGGGGTTTGTATGACATCCTGGGCAAGGGAGTCAGGCTATCCCACAGGCTTGTGGACAGGATCAAACAGCCAAGGGAGAAGCCGCTGGCGGTAAGGATCTCATTGCCCTCTTTCAAATAGCCCGACTCCCACAATCTCCCAATCAACATCCCGGGCACTGATTGGCCATTCGCCTGCATCAACTTGCCTATATCATATTTTGAATAATTACGGCTCTTGTGCCTCTCGTATAGTGACGGTGGTGTCAGGGCTATAGTCTTTTAAATGTGCTGAGCTTGGCATTTAAAAGCGTAAACTTTCATTCAATACCAGCCACTCGCACGCGCTATCTGGGCTTGGTCGAAATCCTGCAAGGAAAATTCTGTAAGTTGCGGAAAGACAACTGTGCAACGAAAAGCTTCAGAAGGGTTGCATATCTTTATCGTGGGGAGAATGGAGAGATGTTTATTGGATGCCGCCAGGTCGGCACTCATCTTGATCACTGTAGCCGCGGCGAGGTCCAGCGCCTTCTGAAGGTCAACTGAGTTGCGCTCGATGTTGAGGCCATGCCGCCCGCACATGTGCGTAAGCTCGAAGGCGCGCGGTTTGGCTCACGCAGCTTCATGTGCGAGAGCCCTAAGAGACTCCTTGTCGAAAACACTCGCATCCTCCCGGCTATAAAGCCCATAGCCAATCCCGTAGGCCTATCCGGTGCTGTTCTCCTGCTCCAACCACGATGGAAGGATCGATGAGAGGTTGAACCGGTTGGAATTCAATTCCCACTAAAGAAGGGTTGGCCTGCTTCTTCCAAGTGCTTCCCATCGTATCCAAAGTTCTAGTGCCCTTGCGGAGTCGGTTTTGCGGGAACCTTCTTTATGGGGGTCGGGTCCTGCCCGATAGCGTCCGTCGCTTCCACGATGGGAGGTGTCTCAGCTGGAGTCTGCTGGGGTCTCGGGTAGGGTTTCGGCGGTTGTTTCCACAAAGGACTTTCCCTTGTCCGCCGTTGTGGGTTTGGGTTTCTTGGAAGGGCCGTAGGGGGGAGTTAGGCTTCCGCTTCTTAGTACTAGGTTTTGAGGAAGAGGCCGACTCCTTCCGGCAATCCAGGGCAATAGATTTAGCGAGAGCTAGGGTGGCAGCATAAGCCCTACTCCGTCATAGGGTTGTTAAAGGGTTGTTAAAGGGGAATATTCCGTTCACCTGTAAAAGTCCATATCAGTTCAAGTTATTTTTAAAGGTGAAAGGTTGCAGGAATGTACCAAAATGTTACCTTTGCCGAGAGGCACTAGTGGGAGGGAGTCAAGGTCTCACTGCAAGAATTTGACATCAAAGATTTTTTCCCAAAGAAGCCGATATAAGTGAGGAATCGTGCCCCCCCCCCCCCGAGGACGGGAGGTTTTAAGGTCGCCTCGTCGTACTAAATCGACACAAAGGGAACATGGTCGAAGTTTCCCGAAACAAAAAAGAATTTTTCGGGCCAGTCTTGGTTTTATTGGCGAGACCGCTGGTCTTCACCGTCTGGCCCGAGAAGAAGACCACCGGTCTTTGGCGTAGAAGTTAAACAGTTTGCGGAATATAGAAAGGTTGAACTACATCCTTTCCGCACACAATAAGCATACGAAAGCTACCAGGATCACGATATAGTTGGGGTTTAAATAGGATGGCACCACCCCGTAGTACCGGAGGGCCTGGCGCACATCCGGCCAGAGGGTAAGGAGGAAACCCACACAAAAGTGATCCTGCAAGATGGCGAGCTCTCCTTCCGGCTAGAAATTCACCATATCTTCACCCATAGGGTTGTGCGGCAACAAAACATTGCCAGAATGTAGTCCGCGACCACGAAAAGGAATTCCTCCTCGGTCAGCCGACAGGGCGTGAAGTCATGCGCTATGAAGTTTTCAGCACCCTAGGTATGACCCTTAGTCTCGCCAGGCATCCTGGGGTAAGGCAAAAAGGCTTGAGGGGAAGAGAAAAAGGTAAGATATGGCGGTTGTCGAGAAGGCTCGAGGTTACCGAGAGCAGCGAGAGCTATGGGAGGGAGAGATAGAAGGCTCGGGAGTCAGGGAAGTAAAGGCGGTTTGTAAACTGCCATATTTATAGGAAATTTTGTAATCATTAGGGTTTTTTAAGAAGCGGAAGTGCGGTTAGCAAATTCCAATTTTTCGACTCTTTGTATTCCTCCCCTCTGGCCTCGCCAGCGCTTCCTGAACCTATATGTTGCAAAAAGCATCCGGGAAGGGTCCCGGGTGGGTACAAATAGTAACAGATACGGAAAATAATGATAATAAGCAAAGCACAAGAACTGAGCATTCGACAAGGCTGCAATAAGAGCATAAAAAAATGCATGGTCAAATACAATAGGGCTCTTGCCGGGAGAAGAGCCGCGAAAAAAATAATGATAATAATAAATACTCGTTATTCGTCTAGAAGCGCAAGGGGTACTTTTCGAGAAGAGAAGGATAGGCCGGGATATTGGGTAAGAAGGAGCGAGACCCAAAAGGCTCAGTATTGCACCCACCGCCAGCGTCCCCAACCCCACCTCCCTATCCTCGGATTCAATCGCGGGTTGAAGAAGGCCATCATGGAGGTAAGTTCCAGGATGGCCAAACGAAGCTGATCCCGGATTTGCGCAACGTACCTTCCTGGGGAGGTTTCCGCTTCAAGCGTGTCCTGATGCTCCATCTCACAAATAAGGGTGGTGTAGTCCCACTCGATCATAGCTAGTCGCTACTCAATCTTCCCATAGAGTATCTCCACCGCTAAAGAGTCGGCTCGCTGCTTCCGGGAGAGCTTTGACAGGACCTCGACTACCCTCTTCCTCTGCATCTAGCCATTTCTAGAGGCATCAAGGAAGTCCTCCATCTCACTGCGAGAATGCAGGGGCGATTATTCCTCTTCCACTTCTTCTTTTTCTTCTTCCTCTACTTTTTCTTCATCGACTTCCTCCTTTGCCATCTCCGGGATTAACAGAAAATTTTTAGTTAGGCCAGGAGGAGGTGAAGGGACATGGCGAGTTCCCGCTTACTTGGAGCAAGGGAGGGGTTTTTGGCAGATGGTTGGCAAGAGGGGTCGGGCCACCCTCCGGGGTTTCTTCCAAAGAACATGTGGACCGGTTAGCCCTATCTTGGAGGGTGCAGCCTGCGCTCTAAAATGTCAGTCTTAGACAATGGCGGGGCCGAGGCTTCCTCGCCCGCCAAGGGCCGAGATCCCGACATAGGTATAGGTGATTTAGCGATAGCTCCCTCGGATGAGAAGGGTAGACCGATTGTCGGATCGATATGGTCCTTGGTGGCGAGAGTCCTGGGCCTCCGGGACCTGAGGCCCAGGCTCCCGACGACAGGTGATGTGAGAAGCCACATCAGTGGAAGGGGAAACAGATCAATAAAAGCGAAAACCAGGCAAGAGAACATGCAAATACCGGTATTGCATGCCGGGTATGCTGGGGTAGTTGAAGGGGCAGCCTCTGAGAGTGCTTGTAGAATTTCATCGGGAGGTTGGGCTGTCTCGGTGTCTGCTGGAGGGATATTGGCAATATCCTTTGGGGGCACCCCCTGTGAAAAGGTTGGAGTGTTATTATGGAAGGTAAGGGTACACACAGTAGAGGAGGGGCATGAAAAGTACCTACATCAATGAAGGAGAGTTTCCAGCATGTTTTTGGGTCAGTGATGGCGAAGCTGTCATTTTTAGAATGGTCTCACATGACCGCCTTGGCCTTCCTCTTCTTTGGTTGGGAAGGTGATTCGGCAGACTTCCTGCCCATGAGCCAGGGAACGACTGCAGCACAGTTAGCGCAAGCCTTCGCCTGAGTAGTGGCAAGGAGAGCCTGGAACGCTTGCGAGAGAGGTTTCTTGGCATGATTTTTATTCATCTCCAAAGGAATGCGAGAGCTCAATCAACAAGCAATCTCAGAATGGACCAATGTTGTGGAGGTACGCTGTGTGATATATATAGGTCCATGGTAGTACCAGCAAATGATTCTCTCCTAGGTCAGCAAGCACACAACGAATATTAGGGGTTGGACGAATCTATCAAAGTGCAAGGCTAGCTCGCAAATAGCGAGGATTGTGTATAATCCCATATTCGCTGAGTGGGGCCTAAAGATCCGGGACCCTAGAGTTAGGCTATTTTTGGGCTAGCTTCAAATTGAAATGGATTGGACAAGTAAATAAGAGGGACAGTTCCTCCCGGGGCACGTAAGACGGCTTATGACTTGGTAGGTCGGAAGTATTTAGGTTGGGCACTGAGTGAAGTCTTTCCACTAAACGCTCCCTTGCTCTAGCTCTTTGCATTGAGTGGGGATTTACCACTCAATGCCCCTTTTTTTTTATTTTCCATTGGATTATGCTTCACCACGGAGCGCCTCAATGCTTCCCGTGCTGTGCTCAAAATTTCTTATAAGGGCAAGTGGGAAGGTTTGTGCCTGGATGAGCGGAAAGCACATGGAAAATCCGCAAAAGGGTCTCCGCCCCAGCAGTGTCCAGAGGCCAAAATACCTGGACAACCTTGGAGGTCTGCATTTATCTCCTCAGAATAACGGAGTTATGTTATTGGCATACCCAATTGGGCTACGTATAACCCATTTGGGAAAGCAGATTTATGCTATTGGCAGACCAGATATGGGGAGTCTATAAATAGACCCAAGGGAGTACCTTAGAAGACAAGCTTTCATAAGTCCACAAAATCCATCTAGCGGTTTATAAGGTACTCTTAGCTCAGCTTTGGCTAAGGAGGAGAAGTGCTCAGAGATCTTACGGGTTATTGGAGGGTCCTCCTAGCTGAGACCTTGGGTATGTTCTCGGGTTCCTAGCATCTAGTCAGGGGACTGAATTTGGGACAAGTCGGTGTTAGTTATACCCTTGGGTTTAAGTTTTCGTTCGGGTCAGATTTTGGCTTCAATAGAGCACCCCTGCCGTGTTAGCTAGATGGAAGCCTAACAACGGGAGAAGCTTGAAACTTAGCTCTAGAACAAACAACAGTGTCAACCGAGGACCTTTGTCCTATCATCTAGGTGGAAGCCCAATAGAAGAAGAAGCCTGAGACTTAGCTCGAGAGCAAACAATAATGTCCACCGAGGACCCCTGCCCTGTCAGCTAGGTGGAAGCCTAATAATGGGAGAAGTCCAGGACTTAGCTCGAGAGCAAACAATAATTTCCACCGAGGACCCCTACTAAGTCATCTAGGTGGAGCCCTAACAGCATGAGAAGATCGGTACTTAGGTCTAGAGCCACAACAATGTCCACCGAGGACCCCTGCTCTATTAGCTAAGTTGAAGCTAATAGCAGGAGAAGCTCAGGACTTATCTCTTGGGCAAACAACAATGTCCATTGAGGACCCCTGCCCTGTCATCTAGGTAGAAGCTTAATAGTAGGAAAAGCTCGGGACTTAGCTTAGAGCAACAAAAACATCCACTGAGGACCCCTTCCATGTCAGCTAGGTGGAAGCCTAACACCGGGAGAAGCTCGATACTTAGCTCCAGAGCAAACAACAATGTCCACCAAGGACCCCTTCCCTTCCAGCTAGGTGGAAGCCTAATAGCGGGAGAAGCTCGGGACTTAGCTCCAGAGCAAACAATAATGTCCACTAAGTACCTCTGCCCTATCAGCTAGGTAGAAGCCTAATAGTGAGAAAAGCTCGGGACTAAGATTGTAACGCCCCCGATTTTTTTCCTGCGATTATTTTTATTCTCGTTGGCATTACGATGACGCGTTTCAGTGGCTTGTGCCATGTGTGGAGTATGGTTTAGCTCCTTAGAACTGAGTGCCCTATTTGGTAGCATGTTGGCAAGATCTCCCTAGCAAGCCGAGTCATTTTGGGTGACCCGGTGTGGCCTCTCGTGGGGATGTTTGTGTTTGGCTTTATATGGGTATAACTCGAGTTCTGTTCGTCGAAAGTTAATTTCGACTTCGCCGTTGTGTTCGTAGCATGGGTATTTAGCTACGGTGCGAATTTCGTAAATTCCGAGGTGATTCGGTTTTCGCGTTGTTTTGGTGCTTTATGTAATAAATATGTTATTATACATTAATAAATATATTTATCTATATATATACTTAGGTTAGAAGTAGAAAAGCCCCGTATCATCTTCCCCATAAGAAACCGCCGCCCCTGTACGAGAGAAAACGGAGAAAAAACCGTCCGTCCTGTACCTCTTTCGGTCAGCTATTCCGGGCTTGTTCGTGAACGGAATTCGATTCCGAAAACGGCATTGGCTTGCTCTCTCAGAGATCTTCGTTTCTACGGTAAGATATTCGATTTTCGTGGAGTTTTGATGAGATTTGGGTTTCAGTTTTGGAGTTTTCTGCCATTAATGGCTGTGAGATTTATTCTAGGTGCCGCGGCTGTTGTTCCGTGTGAAGAGGAGGAGAGCCATCCAAGCTTCGCTGAAAGTTGAGGCAAGTGGTATTCTTGCCCTTGCCAAGTTTCTTTTTTTGAGTATTCTTACTGAAATTGAAATCCCTGTTAGCCCAGGTTAGAGGCCTTGTTGTTCTCATTTTTTTCTTGCTATCTATAGGAATTAGTTCTTCCTACTGACCCCCCCTACTTATGCTGTTGAAACACAACTTTGCCGGCATAATGCCATTTATCTTTGTTCAGATTTGCTCTGGTTTGGGTGTAGCCGAGAGAGAGTGTTAGGAGGGGGAGGGGTGTGATTTTCCCGAAGTTGGTAAGTGTATTACTCGAGTATTGGAGTATGTTAATCGTGAGGTAGAAGTTGTTACTCGGGTATTAGTTCTGGATTACTCGAGTAGGTGGTGAATACTCGAGTAGTAGCCTTGAGCTACTCGAGTAGTGGATTCGAGATACTCGAGTAGTAGCTTTGAGATACTCGAGTAGAAGTCATTAACTCGAGTATTAGCATTGGA